>JAMKCH010007310.1:0-75686 GCA_023653785.1 Ophioderma brevispina | reverse complement strand
CCAGGCCTCTTTCCAAGTTCGGCATCGTAATTTTAATCTCGCTGCAGCCCGCTTCGCGGCACACACCAGGTAGTAAGTTTAGTATTTTCATACATAACACTTTTATTATGATAAATCTTTGATTGTGATACCTAATCGATGTTTGAATGAAATTGATTAAACACCCAATTAAAATAAATACTTTGTTCTAAATTTGTAATCAAGTTCCAGTTTATTGTCTAGTTTATTCATGATTTTGAATCCGTAGTTTTTGAGGTGGTTTTTGGGCCTTGGTCAAGGGGACGCGAACATATTTACAGCCCTGATGCACGTAAAGCTTTTGATGTTGTGTACCATCCTTCGCTTCTCAGCAGGCCTTAGCTCCACGGGCTGGACAACTCACGTTTGTGTGCTTAAAAGCCTGTATGACAACACTGCAGCCAAGTAAATGGAATGCGGAAATTTCAAGACCCTTCAAAAGTTCTTCAGGGGTCTCCAAGGGAGTCCTCCTCAAGCTTAATTATTAAAAGCTACATCAATCCACTTCTTGAACAACTCGAGAAAAGAGATTTGGGCTTTAAGATTGGACCCCAACCACTGTGGCTGTCCACTTGTGGCGGACACATCATCTTGTTGGGCAAAAAATGCACAGAACGCTTCAGGAAATGTAAATGTAGTCTCAAATTATGCTAATAAACAACGATTCTGTCATTCATCCCCAGAAATCAGTTATCATTAGAGCTGAATCCTGTAAATCCAATAAAGCAACCAAGCCTGTCTTTACTGAGTGGACATAAATGGTGAAGTGATTCAAAACTCCCTGAGTGACACACCTTGGCATTATGAAAACTACTATAGATCATCAACATCATTAATAGATCATCGTATTAGTTTGGGTCGAGACCCTTTATTCTTGATTGGAGCTGGTCCTGCATGGTAAAAGTGACTAAGCCCAAAGCTCTGCTACAAATCTATACATTTCGTCCTCCAGATTCTCCTATGGCCTTGAGGTGGTTCATATACAGCGAAAGATATTACCAACTCACACCAATTTCTAGGAAAACTCTCAGCAATTCCCTCCTCCAGACGAGACACTTAAGAAGCAATCTTACCTTCTTCTTGGTGCTCTCCCATCGAAGCCCCATACACCACAAACATAAAAATGCGTACTTTCTTCACCGACTTTGTTGCAGCAAGATGGAATTGAGAGAAAAATTGATATTCGCCAGCTTGCTACAAATCCCAACCTCATCATAGCTGTTCATCGCTGTATCTCAATTACTGACAAATACAACCTTCCAAGTCACATGATATTATTTCAAATGTGCCAAAAAAGAGATCTGGAGAGAAGTTAAAGAAAGTCGCTGTTCCACCATGTATTTAATAAGTTGAAGTCCGAAGCTAAACTGAAAATAGTTTGAAATCTCTTATCTACAGGCTTGCCATCCCTTTTCTGTGCATCTTTTGGGAAGATACCGGTGCTAATAAAGGATCATCCACAGTCCATAATAAAGCCCGCCTCCACTGGACTACCTCCAAGGAAACCTTGCAAAATTTAATTCAATAGAAGTAAAAGGTACATGCATACTCTTTCGATGGTGATGAAAAACACGTTCCCACTTTCTCCATAAAATGTTCTGCCTTATGAAGAAAGAAGACATCATCTGTGTATAGGAATTTAATTATTAGTTGCTGCCACCGCTGGAACTTGGGAGGAGATTAATACTTTGGAGGAAAGTTTAACCCAACTAATCCTTGATGGATGACATCAATCTGTGATATAAGGATTTAATTATTAGTTGCCTGGCCCCCGCTGGAACTTGGGAAGATTATAATACTTCGGTGAAAGTTTAATAACCCAACTGATCCTTGATGATGCCTCTTATTTCATTCCAAGTTATCCTGGTTTTCATTCAGGAGATTACGAGCAAATTGAGAAATCTTCCAGCAAGAGAACTTCCTTTTTTCCGTACACTAGTCGGAAAAACTGGTCACAGCCTTCCGGCGACAAAATGCGTGTTTTGTGCATCTTTATTTTGTATTAACGCAGCAATTTCGTCGTCTGTCAAAGATCTGACCGACTACTGGCTGCGGCCATTTTTGTTGTTGTGTAACAACGGAGAATTTCCTCCTTTCTAGTAGAACCATAATAACTACATGCGGACAAAAGTGCTAACATAGATAACTTTTGCCTCTGGGTACGATGATATACGAAAGGAGTAAAATCCGCATGGGAAATAGCTCAAATCACTGATAGCTCAATTATCATCCTGTGTCCGGTCAATTGGCCAATTAATGACGACTTATGCCCTATTATCTCATGATATTTATAAGGTGTAATTAAAGCTTTTACTAACAGCTTTTACTATTAGCATTGCTCAACAACCTTTTACTTTGAAAAGTAGTAAATACTTATATGCATTGATATGCATAAAACAAAAACATAAAACCAAGATATGAACATATCTCAAGGACATCTATATGATTTGAATGGCTTTTGTCAAAGGGTTCTATAATACAAACGGCATTTGATATAGCGGCTTCTCAAAACAAGGTCAAGGCGCTTTACAAATAAGAGTATTAACGCTATTTAGCTTAAACATGGTTCATCTTTTACATCCTGTTGTAATTACTATGAGATAAGTACTTAACATCAAACTATAAATACAGAAAACAGCTGCATAATAAATTCATTTGAGGCATCAAAAAACACATTAACGCCACACGATCAACTCTTTAGGAAATAGATGAAATTTTAGAGTTCTTTCTTAAAAGTAACAATGGACTTGTAGTGGCGAACATAGATAGGCAAAGAGTTCCATATGCTAGGGGCCGCATTGCTGAAAGTGAAAGCCCTGTCACCCACTGACGCTTTTGTGCGGGAAACATTGAGGAGCGTCTTATCATCTGCATAACGCAATCCTGACCTGCAAGGAATATACAAAGAGAGGAGGTATTCGGACAAGTAAGAGGCATTCTCCGGAAATGCCCTTGTATAAGAAGCATAAGCTTAAAGACTAATTGGTAGCCAATGGAGCTCTTTAAGGAGTGGTGGTGCCTGGTTTCCTTCTATCAGATCTGAACACCAGCCGGGCTGCTCTATTCTTGCAAAATCTGAAGTTTACCGCCATCCTGGCCGACATTCCATACAAAGTGAATTCATAGGTCACATGCGAGATAAATCTAACAGTGAAACGGACGAGGTGAGACAACTCTCAAATGTGATCAAGCGGCGGATCCGGTAAATATTGCGAATGTGAAAGTTAACAGACTTAAGGATGACCTTTACATGTTTCAGATCATAGACATTGTCTGAATCAAGACACGACCCACGTTTCTAATTGCCGAAGACTGGGGAACATCCACTGTCCGACCCTGATCGGTAATATCATTTGAGGCGATTTGTGTAATAGGATGAACATGCGCTGAAAAATTCTGTCTTTTCATCATTCAATTTGAGTTTGCTTACAGCCATCCACTCAAACTGATTCAGCATACAAGAGGAGCTTTTTGACAGGCATGTTAGGCACCAGCCATCAATCATTAATCAAATGTCAAATGAGACTTTAACCTCATCAGCATACAGGTGGTAACAATATTGTGCCTCCGGATGATTGATGCGATACAGTATTTGTACATGAAAAGAGAAGCCCGACCACAGAACCCTGAGGAAGACCGAAGGGAGAGGATGCTTGTTGAAATTGCATCCCAAATGCACACACGAAAAGAGCGGTTCTGCAGTAAAACCGAATCCACTGTAAGGCAGTAAACCTTGACTTTTGAAAGTATCACGTATCCTATCCAAAAGAATGGCATGACCAACATATCAAAAGCTCGAATGATCTAGCAGGCTACAATATACAACCTGCCTTACTGTTGTGATTGCATTGAGGATATCGGTCCTTACACGCAGAAGTGCTTTTCCAGTGCTGTGTCCATTCTTTGTAAGCTGACTGAATCTTCTCATTTAAGTCATTGATACAAGATGCTCCTTTATCTGGGCACTCACTATTTTCCTCCATGCCTTAGACACGCAGCTAATATTTGGCACCCAGGGCGATCGTTTTTGAGCACCTCTTTTTCTAGGGAAGGCTTTTTGAGAAATGGGTGTCACAAGGCACTTCCTTCCCGGGGCTTAGCTGGGAAAACACCAGTGCGGATAAACTTGTTAATGATCAGTGATAATGGCTCAGCCAGAGTTGCAGCAACCTGCTCTTCATAACACCAATGGAATGGTGTCTAAGGAACATAAGCTTTTGATGGATTGACATAATCACCTCACCTTGGTGTATACCACTACCTCTTCACCAGTGACTGGATTAGACTCATGCATTGGAACGGCCTCATCAAGTATTGTCCCACTTGGCTCATTCATTCGAGTTAGACCTTGATAATTATCAAGGTCCCGTCTGATTTTTGTATACCTTGTCGCTGACAACTGGCAAATGAAGGCGACTATTTCATAAAGCTTACTTACAGTTAGGAATTGTTTGGTTTTGGGGTTCAGAAGCTTATTCAGAGTAGGAAACAATGGTTTTTGTTGTTAGCATTTCTAATTGTTCTCTGTAATAAACCTTCCTTATCATGATGAATAGTTTACCCGTCACTGCTGCTTGTCTGACCAACAAGGATTTTAGCCTACTGAATTCATAAGTAAATACTAGGCAAGTACTAGCACTTTTATACGAAGTAAAAGGTCAAGTTTATGCATACCAATCTAAGCATATGCTTTTAACTTTACTTTGACAATCAACTGCTTTTACTTTACTATTTTTTAATGGCATATCGGCCCATGGACTTTACGTTCATTTGCACCGGGAAGCTTCTCCTATGCATTCACCTATACTGTGAGAAAATTTTCCGTAAATTTACGGAAATTTCTGGCAGCAGTATTTCCAGACTTTTTTAGGGTAAATTTACAGATTTTCTGTCAATTAACGGAACTTTGACAGTATTTTTACAGAAATTTGTCTCATATTATGGAAAAAAATGTGTATTTAACAGAATTTTTCCGTAATTTAAAATTACGGAACGAAAAAAAAGTCCGGAAATATTGCTGCCAGAAATTTTTGAAATATTTCCGTAAATTAACATTTTGTATGTTTTTTGTTTTTTATTTTCATTGTTTTCTAAAACAGATTTTACGAAAAATCTGTTTTCTTAATTACGGAAATTTTAACAGTGTAGAGAAACTTCCTGTAACGTCAAAAGTTCTTAAATAACACTGAACAATTTTAATTGCAGCAAAATATTTCCCTAGCACACTTTCCGACAAGGTATCAGCAAAACTAAATTACAATGCATATCAATAACAAGAAATAGTAACCGTTTAGATTAAATATTTGGATCAAATAGGGAAAGATAGAAGTAAATAGTAATTTAGATGCCATATCTATGCCAAACAAGTTTCTTGATGAGGAAGGAAGAAACTTGCCACCGCAACTATAAAGCAACTATACTAAAGTTGCTAAAAAGCAACTATTAGTTGGGGCAATTCCGTGACCGTGGAGAGCAGAGCATCATTTCTCAGTGGATTTGTCTTCTATGAAGGTTAATGAACAAATTTAGCGGGGGTGTCCCTTCAGAAAGTGTGGGCGGAATCCAGGAGGGGGAAAATTCGAAAAAGACGAACACTTTGGTTACCTTTTTACAGCAGTCCAAGCATTCTTCATTTTTGACCCCTGTATTATAAATTTCTTTATTTCTTTATCATGGTGATATCATATAACACAATTGTGTTGAGGTGACGTTATATGATACTCACTCACTCACTCGCTCGCTCACTCGCTCACGGATTACGAATACACTCCCTTTAAATATCGGGATGGTAACATGTAAAAATAATTGAGGAACATACATTAGGACCTTAAAATTTTACAAGCTCGTAGGAGTTGCCCATTGGAAGTCCTAGCAAATAAAATTTCATTCTCAGAACGTTATAACTTATTACCACAATGACACTATTTAATGGAAAATAAAAAAGCTGTAGACAACGTTATTGCAAAATAAATTGAATTGACACCGAAGCAACAGCAAAGCGCTAAGCCAATTACAAATTTATCATCCCAACGTGAACCCCTACAAAACTTAGATACCAAGAAAACTTTTTTTTTTTGATAAACTTAAAGCTACGATCATATCAGCGATTCGTTACAATGCAACAATCGCTGCCCCTAGTAGCATAAAGTCCATTTTTTTTGCTCTGTTGTATTGGAATTTTGTTAGAGTAAAGACCGCTGTAGTGCATGTAACACGTCATAATTACCAGAATGATGATTACTTTCAAGGTATACTACTAATTCTAATTTTCATCTACAACAGTCGTAAAGTGGCATCTCCAAGACGGTTTAAAATACTAAGCGCCGGTGATTCACAAAGAACAGTAAAATAAAATGATGTTGGGATCGAATGGTAACACTAATAGAGACAAAAGGGGCATATTTGGAGTAAAAACAAGACTGAATGTAACTTTAATTAGGACGTCCCATTTTTTGTACTACATTAACAAATTAGTAATAAAGAAATAAAGCACTGACAATATGAAAATTAATCCTCCCAAGCCCTACGGCACATGTACAATAAGTGTTTGCATGAAAGACGGTGGTGTGAGCCGGTCAGTCCAAGTACTCGATGCACCTCATGTGCCCTATATTCGTGCAAGCATAAACATTAGGCCGATGTAATATTTTTGGCAGTCTATTGCACACCATGAAAAAAAGAGAATCGAAGAAGCACAACACCCCCCTTACGGTTGAACGATCTAGCGGCCGCCTAAAATTGCAATTGTGTATTCATAATTATTCTCTCAGTGGCCTTTCCGAGGAAGAATCCTTCAGATTTTCTATTTCAGATTTTTCCTATTCAGAAATTCCTCCTTCTTGGTTTGTTTCCTCAATTGCGTAAAGATTCCGGGTCTCGGGAATCAGCGAATCAGCACGCGGAATTCTGCGAAGTAAATCCTCAAACATAAGGCGGCTTCCATGGAAGACCGGTCAACACGCCAGGGGTGGGTTGGATTTTGGTCGGAAACCCATGCTCGTTTCCCCCAAAAGAGTGGACTAGCTGCAAATAAGGGACTACCGCTAGGGGTATAAAAGCAAATGAATCAGTTCTAGTCCGTTGGGGTACTAATTCAGTTGTGATGTGCTGTTCAATGATATAGCAGCAAAATAACCTGTAAGTGTGTATTTGTTCTTGCAGTAGCACAAGTGGTCATTTTCTCTGTATATTGGCTATTTTTAAATGTGTATCTTTTTCATGTATTGAGAATGGGGTATGATCTCACTGCAAATTACCTTTCATCTTCAATCATTTTTATTTGTTCTCATAGCATAGGCCTACAGCAAAAACAATAGATAATAATTAGGTAAACAATGCAGTACGGTACATAAAAGTTAACTGTTACAATATTAATCAAAATATTTTGCATACAAGTAAAGACGTTTATATACATTCTACGTGGATTTCAACAGAGAGTAGAAAAATAACTGGGATAAGTACTAGTGGAAAATTATTTAAAATAGCACAGTAAAGACTCCATATTACTGCTACGTACCGTTAAAGTGCATAGTTTTTAAAAATCTTGTATAATTTCACCAAAGCTGGTCCAATTACGGGCAGGGTCTATTTTACTTGAAAATTGGTCCCATTAGGGGTCACTTTCAGAACCCCTGGAACAAGCATGGGTGCCCACGAAATCCACCAGTCCACTGTTCAAATATATTCAAACTGCCATCCTTATTTTCAATTGGGCATCTTGGGCAGGAAAACTGAACGCAAACGAGTACATTAATTCCTGATATACGAAATCAACACAAAATCAACACCGGAGAGCCGGAACGTGTTCAATATGCCTATACTTTTCACTTTTACGTGTTCGAACAGAGAGTTGTTTCAAAAAATTCTAGAGTACTGATTGCTCGCCGATCATCGATTGCGGCAGAGCGATTATATCAAAGTGTCGCTGTCGACCCTCCTTTCCGTGCGGGTGTATGGATAAACAGATTAAAGTCTGATGTTGAAGTCGATGTGCTTCTTTCGGTCTCTTTTTTTCCATGTACAGCACTGACTTCGGAACAGGATTAGCGGGGCTGCCGCACAGTTGAATGGTCGCCGAGTGAAACCAGAAGTTTTTTTTGTACCTATATAATATGGCGGAAACAATGTATACCCTACTGCTTGTGCACTATTCCACACAGATGTTCTAATCCACTACTTTGCCAAGGATCAAATAAACAAGTACATGATATAGTAAACACAGATACTACATTCTATAGGTGTCAAAACCTATAATAACCACACCGTTTGCAAAAAAGTTAGAAAGTTGAACACCAAAAAGTTGGATTAAGTTTTATCCGAAACTTTGTACAAATTAACAACTTTTGTAGCACTACTGCCCTATCAGATTCCGCGGGCCATTTACTATAGAGAAAATAATTACTTGCATCAGCGACAAACTTTAAGCTATCCTCTTTTTAAAGAAATCTACCATCTTGACAGGCAGACATGACGCCAAAGCAACACATCGTTAAGCATCTAGTTTTCCATAGCAATCAAGCATGTTATTGTTCTACATGGGCAGATCTTGTTCTAATGACAGTAGGATGATATAATAAATACTGTAATAATTAAAATAATTATTCAAAATAATATTAGAACTAAATCATGATATACTATCATATACTAATACTCCTAAAATAATTACAATAATAATAATAGTTACTCAAACAAAATCAACGATAGTAACGCTACCCAGTGGAAGACGGACATATTAAAGGCGAAAATAAGATTATACGACTGACTCTGATCCAAAACAATTCTGTAACAAACAGCCCATCATACAAATCTCTAACTACTCTACCAACTTAAGTGACGGGAGGGGTAATTATGGACCTTCCACATTTGTTTTCGCGCTGGCCGCTTTACGCGTGGGATTTTCTGACTTTTAAATGCGCTTCTTTTCATAAAAAAGCCGTTAATGAGTTAATTAGTGAGGGTCATAAAGGGTTAAGTATTTTTAATGTTACTAATAATTGTTTACTTATATGTATGTGTGAATATATATCAGCAAAAAAATTGCTTTAGTTCCTTGATTTTTAAAAATACTCTCAGCTGACTTCCATTAGTGGCCAAGGGGGGGGGGGGGTCCATGGGACCGTATATAAAAAAATGTACAACAAAAGGCGGCGTACGGAAAAAAAAAACAACTTAACCCTCGTCTACCACATTAAAACCTCCATTTTCTGGTGCAAAATCGATAATGATGGAACCCCAAAATAGCATTTATTAAAAATTCATTTGTTTATATAGAAGTGACATTACATGTTTTATGCATATCATAATACCTTTCATTGCTATTCATGAGCAATATGAATACTGGTAGAACTTTCAAATGCTAGTGTAACACTTTCCCCAAACAGTTGTTTCAAGTCATACCCTGTCAACTGATATTAAAACCCTTCATTTTTTTTATAATATAACCAGGTGACACCTGAGCAGCGAGCGCTGAGGGCGCACAACACCAACCTAAACACAGATTAGATACACGAAGAGCACGAACCTAGCCGTGTAGATAAAATGACCACTTGCTGACTAGAAAAAAGAAATGCTTAATAGTCATGTTAAGGGCCACTTATTTACAGGAGAAGTATTCATAGATGTTCATACGATTTTTACCAAAATGGCTGAAATGACCACTTGCTAATCGCTGATCATTTTTACACCCTATGCGCTAACCATGGGCATTGAATGTACACAACTGTCACAATCAGAGCGCCTTATAATGACATTTGATCCCCATGCCGAGCACAAGTTTAGTTAAGGGTCTGAAACTGCTTCATATGCATGAGACATGTGACCATGCTACCGTGCATAATTTTTGAAGATTTTTCACATTCAGACCGGAAGTTCCCCTTAATGACCTTTGACCCCAAGCCGAACACAAATTTTGTGAAGGATCTTAAGCTGCTTCATATGAGTCACGTGACCATGCAATGTTGCATATAGCAGATAGGGATTTTTGAAGATTTTTCACATTAAGACCAGAAGTGCCCCTTAATGACCCCAGATTGACCTCTCGACCCATAACGTTTGTGAAGTGTCTCAAGCTGCTTCGTAATCATGAGTCGCTTTACCAAGCAATGTAATCTCTTGGAGGGGATACATTTGAAGCAAAATAACAAATTTATTCTAATTGTACCATTTTTTGTCAAAATTGACCCTTTGACCCCCTTAATGACGTTTGACCCCATATAAAAACCCATGTACACCGGAAAAATGCATTGTTCCAGTGCAAATTAAGAAATTCTAATATGCTTAGTTCTGGAGATAAAAAAATTCTTGAAGATATTTACCTTAAAACAGGAAGTGCCCTGTGAATGACCTTTGACCCCAAAATAAAAATACCTTACATCCATCGGTTAACATTAATGCATATCTGAAGGTTTTGTCACTCTACTGTGTTTCCATTTTGAGATAAAAAAAATGGATTTTTTTTTTATTTTTAACAAATTTCGACAGGAAAGTCCCCCTTAATGACAACTGACCCCCATGCCGAGCACAACTTTTGTGGAGGGGCTTAAGCTGCTCCATATTTATGAGTCACGTGACTATGCAACGTTACATATTATAGTAGATAGGGTTTTCTTAAGAATTTCATGGTTTTTTTTTATAAGATTTTGGCCAAAGTGGCCAAAATGACCACTTGCAGACCACTGATCAAAATTACGTGCACACCGCATAGGCACTGGTCATAGGCGATACTTGTGCAATGAATGGCAAAATTAACGCACGCTGTTTGTAGGAGAAGGATTTCTTAGATTTTTGCCAGAATGACAATAGTGATCACTAGGTGACCACTGGCCACAAACTGTGTACACCATATATGCAGCTTGGGTCAGCGGTTATTCTTAGTGAATCTGGTCAAAATCGGCATAAGCGTATTTTGACTCAGGCCGGAAATGACCCCTCAATAACCTTTGACCCCGAACTTGGAGACGAAACTATCATAGACCTCCCCTACCATGTTACATCACTGTAGCAATAACGGGCTTTATCTGTCTTCTTTAGGCTGAGATATAGCCAATTTTGGTTAAAAAAACACCTCATGTACACCGGGAAAATATTCTACTATGCTTTTTTTCTGCTTAAAACTGGAAATGACCTTTAAATGACCTTTGACCTAAAATGAAAATATCGTGCATATAACAGGTAACATATCTGAAGGTTATGTCACTCTACTATGTTTACATTTTGAGATAGAAAAATAAAGTATTTTTCGTTTTGACCGGAAGTGACCCCTTAATGATCTTTGACCCCCAAAACTGTGGACAACCCAAGGACCCTGGTTGGTAGCGACGTCACTCTGCTATGTAATTTGTAAGGACAGTGAATTGTATACATCTGTCACAATTTTTGGCTTTCAGACCGGAAATGACGCCCTCAAAAACCTTTGATCCCTTATTTCTGAACACCCTATATGAGGCATGGGTCAGTGGTTCCTCTGAAATGGGTCACGGGATGTTCGATAGAAAGATTAACGGAAAGGGTTTGTTACGCATATCGACGAAGAACGAAATTTATGCACAGATCAGATCAGTAGCATGTCAAATTGAAAAGTTGCACATTACGTTGAAAATTGTGACAAATTGGCCTAAGTCTCGCAGAAGAAATTTGCAGAATTCAGCAGTCGTAATGTGACAATATCGAAGGATATTCCTAATGGTGTTGGAGTACCACATTGTATGGATCTTGTAGCAGTGACGTCATAAAGTCCGCGAGTCGTCCAAATTGGTATTTTCCAAAGAAAATAGGCGAATATCGGATTTTCATGCGGGTTTCAGCTCTAAATGATGGCAATTGACTGGTTTTACATAAATTTAGAGTTTTAGAGCAATACTGTGCATAATAATTTCAAAAATTTACAATAAAATATTCTTGGGTAGCAACCCCCCCACCCTTCGACTTTGACAGCATACCCTAACCCCGGTGCATCTTCAAATTGTTTCGCTAAAATGACCGGAAAGAATGAGAAAATGATTACCCAGAAGCTTTTTACGAAAGCTTTTGGCATTTTAGCGCACCGGAGCAAAGCAGTAGGGGAGTGGTAACCCCCAACCCCTTGATAAGAAGAGGGTTAATCTGTTTATCACCGTCGGGCTGCTAGCCCAGGCTATCCCATGTTTTTTTAACAGATAAAGGGAATAACTAGATCAGGATTTAGCTCTTTAAATGGACTTTGTTATAATGCAATAACATTTTCGAGAACATTTGCGAGAAAAAAGAGAAAGCGGTGCATTTTTTAAAATTTAAAATCAAGTGTAAATACCCACATTTGGTCATTTATTTTTCATATAAATCTTGAAAAGGGGGACTGCGGTGGAGGGGTATAATTTTAGTAGGTAGACCTCTTCAAATGATCATAAAACCTTCCAAAAAGATATAATTTATAAAGTCTTAATTTTGTTTCTTTTTAGATCATCAATTCAGAGTTTCAAAATTCAGGAAAAACGGGTTTTAAGCAATAAATTGCACAAATTTTAGGGATTTTTAACCTATATGAGTTAATCTTGTAATATTTCGCCTTCATGATGTTTCGCCCCTCCTATGATTTTACCCTGGCGCCGCCCCTGCATCAATTACAATTTCGAGGAAACTTTCCAATTTTTCCCATTATTATGTTTTGAGAATCTTCCATTCTATATTACTATACACAGACTGGAAAACCAATAAAAACAACACCTCAATAATCTACGCGCTCTCTCGAAACTTAGGTGCCCAATACGGCGGTCCGGAAAGTGTGTAGTCTGTGTCACAGACTGCGAAATATATTATCTAAATTGGTACTGCGCGAGAGATTAACGTTATCAGTCCGCCATAGAGAATGTGTCTAATTGAAACAAAATCTCAAATATCTCCGGAAAACGGAGGGGTTCTATGGAAGTTTTGGCATCAGAGGGTCCGTTACTATGTTTTGTTTTAAATATGTATCGTAATTGGGTCTGAACCTATAGAACCTAGCGAGAAAATTGAACGTTTTTGTCGGGTAATTTCGGTACTCGCAGACACGGAGAAGTTAACAAGCAATGTACTTCTCTAGGAGGGGATACATTTTGCAGCCAAAAATAACCAACTTTAGTCTAATTGTACCATTTTTTGTCCAAAAATTGACCCTTTGACCCCCCGTAAGACGTTTGACCCCATATTTAAAAAACCAATGTACACCGGAAAAATGCAGGGTTCTAGTGCAAATAAGAAAATTCGAATATGCTTAGTCTGGAGATAAAAAAATCTTGAAGATTATTGACCTTAAAACAGGAAGTGCCCTGTGAATGACCTTTGACCCCAAAAAATAAAAAATACCTTACATCCTAGGTTAACGGTTAATGCTATCCTGACGGTTTTGTCACTCTACTGTGTTTCATTTTGAGATACAAAAAAATGGATTTTTGTTTATTTGTAAACAAATTCGACATGGAAAGTTCCCTTAATGACAACGGACCCCTGCCGAGCACACCTTGTGGAGGGCTTAAGCTGCTCAATGTATGGTCACGTGACTTGCAAAACGTACATATTATAGAAGACTAGGGTTTCTTAAGAATTTCATGGATTTTCATAAGATTTTGCCAAAAGTGGCCAAAATGACCCACTTGCAGGACCACTTGATCAAAAGTACGTGCCACAACGCATAGGCACTGTCATAGCGATACTTGTGCAATGATTGCAAAATTAAACGCACGCCTGTTTGTAGGAGAAAGATTTCTTAGTTTTGCCAGAATGACAATAGTGCTCACTAGGTAACCTCTGGCCACAAACTGTGTACACATATTGAGCTTGGGTCAGCGGTTATTCTTAGTGAATCTGTCAAAATCGGCATTTATTAAGCGTATTTGATCAGGCCGGAAAGGACCCTCAATAACCTTTTTTTGACCCGAGACTTGGGAACGAAACTCATAGACCTCCCCTACCATTACATCACTGTAGCAATAACGGGTTTATCTGTCTTTTTCAGGCTGAGATATAGCACAATTTTGGTTAAAAACACCTCATGTACACCGGGAAAATATGATACTATGCTTTTTTTTCTTGCTTAAAACTGGAAATGACCTTTAAATGAACCTTGACCTAAAAATGAAAATGTCGTGCCTATACCAGGTAACATATCTGAAGGTTATGGCACTCTACTATGTTTACATTTTGAGATAGAAAAATAAAGTATTTTCGTTTTGACCGGAATGACCCTAATGATCTTTGACCCCCAAAACGTGGGAACAACCCAAGGACCCTGGTTGGTAGCGACGTCATCTGCTATGTAATTGGAAGGGACAGTGGAGGAATTTTTGTATACATCTGTAACAATTTTTGGCTTTCAGACCGGAAATGACGCCCTCAATGACCTGGTGACACATTATTTCTGAAACCCTATATGAGCATGGGGTAGTGCTTTCCTCTGAAAATGGGTCACGGGGAGTTCGATCGAAAGATTAGCGGAACGGGTTTCGTTACGCAATCGACGAAGAAACGAAATATGCACAGATGATCAGTAGAATGTCAATTGAAAAGTGCACCTTACGATGAAAATTGCGAAAATTGGGCCTAAGTATCGCAGAAGAAATTTGGAAAATTCAGCAGGTATGTGACCAATATCGAAGGATATTCCCATGGGTGGACGTAACCACATTGGTAGCGATCTTGTAGCAGTGACGCCCATAAAGTCAGAGAGTCGTCAAATTGGTATTTTCCAAAGAAAAAATAGGGAATATCGGATTTTATGGGGTTTCAGCTCTAAATATGGCAAATGGCTGGTTTACATCAATTTAGAGTGTAGAGCATACTTGCATAATAATTTAAAAAAATTACAAATAAAATATTCTTGTGTAGCCACCCACCCACCTTCGACTTTGACAGCATAATAACCCCGGTGCCACTTCACATGTTTCGCTTAAAAGACCGGAAAGAATGAGAAAAATGTTACCCAAGAAGCTTTGTACGAACGCTTTTGGCATTTGAGCCGCACCGGAGCAAAAGGCAGTAGGGAGTGGTAACCCCCCCCATTGGTAGACGAGTTAATCTGTTTATCCCCGGCGGCTGCTGCCCAGGCTTATCCCATGTTTTTTAACAGATTAAAGGGATAAATCGATCAGGATTTAGCTCTTTAAAATAGACTTTGTTATAATGCACTAACATTTCGAGAACATGTGCGAGAGAAAAAAGAGAAAGCGGGGCAATTTTTAAAAGTTAAATAAAAGTGTAAATACCCACATTTGGTCATGTCTTTTTCATATTAAATCTTGAAAAGGGGGACTGCGGTGGAGGATATAATTTTAGTAGGTAGACCTCTTCGAATGATCATAAAACCTTCCAAAAAAGATATAATTTATTAAAGTTTTATTTTGTTTCTTTTTAGATCATCACTTCAGGGGCGGGGTCAGATTTCAAAATTCAGGAAAAACGTGTTTTAGCAATAATGCACAAACTTTAGGAAGAGGGATTTTTTTTTTTAACCTATATGAGTAATCTTGTAATATTTTCGCCTTCATGATGTTTCGCCCCTCCCGTTTTATGATTTTACCCTGGCGACGCCCTGTCAATTACAATTTCGAGGAAACCTCCCAATTTTCCCATTATTATGTTTTGAGAATCTTCCATTTATATTACTATACACAGACTGGAAAACAATAAAAACAAACACCTCTCAAAATCTACGCGCCTCTCGAACTTAGGTTGCCCAATACGGCGGTCCGGAAGTGTGTAGTCTGTGTCACAGACTGCGAAAGATAATTTATTATCTAAATTGGTAATGCGCGAGAGATTACGTTATCAGTCCGCCATAGAGGAATGTGTCTAATTGAAAACCAATCTCAAATATCTCCGGAAAACACGGAGGGGTTCAGGAAGTTTTGGACTCAGAGGGTCCTTCTACATGTTTTTGTTGTAAATATGTATCGTAATTGGGTCTGAACCTATAGACAAGAGAAAATTGAACAGTTTGTCGGGTACTTCGGTACTAGCAGACACGGAGAAGTTAACACGCAATCTCTACGGGCGAATCCATTTTTCCAACACTGCCTTTCGATATGTTCATTCTTTGAGAATTTTCAAACACTGGCTTTTCATTATTGTTTCAATTTAGAAACAGGAATTACGTACTTACCGGACCGGCCGTAGCGTGCCCAAATACTTCCAACACTTTGGACCAACCAATCACCATTAACTTATTGAATTTTCAACAGAAACGCATTCCTAATGCAGGTACGCTGTGAACCCTGGTAACGAGACATATTTAAGCCGGCATACGCAAAACAAACCATCGTATAAAAAACCGTGTGGTAATTCATCCTTGGCCCGCCCTAATGCCCGCAATGTTCGTTGAATAATATGGCGTATACTATCGCGCACATGATTTAGGCTAATTATGTGCCCGGAAGTAGCTAGCGTGGCATGATTCCGGTCATGTCACGTCAATTTTTGTTCATCGATCATGTCAAAGACGCGTTTGTTTTTATTTTACCTCGCGAAGGTAATTATTCTGCTGGTGGAAGTAGATTTGACGGGAATTTGCAAAGATAAATTGAAGAAAGGATTGATCAAAGGTGGGGAACAGTAGGAACGCACAACGACGCATTAGCCGTTAAAAGGTCAATATTTACAGGGTTCGAACATTGGCGGCAGCATGAGCACTCAGTGGTAGAGGAACGATATTTTTTTTGCGCGGTGTTCATAGGCAATTTTAGTGATTAATTATTAAACACAGGAGGGACCAATATCCCAAAGACTGCTGAATTAGGTCTTAAATAGGTATATTTGTTGATAAGATACAATTTTTAAATCGGCGTTCTCACAGTCGATATCAGGCATTACCATCGCTAAATCATATCAGAAGAGAAAATACCAATAACTTATTAATCATCTCAAAATTAGTCAATCATTTTGGTAAGATGCCCACCATTCGGAGGTACTTGAAAAATGTAAAACATTGCAAAATGCTGCTTGAATTCGACAGCATGATCTTGACTCAATCATTATTATGTAGTGCAGAAGATTGTGTCCTCCTATATTACTATACTTTAGCTTGGACAGTTAATATATAATTACAAAAATTCATTCTTTTTAAAAAAAAAAAAAAAAAAAAAAAACAAAAAAAAAAACAACCCCTGTCTAAACCTCTTTAGATGACGATTTATCGCCGATCTGAGTTTTATAGAGACCCAATTGGGTATTACTCCGTCTTTGTGGCGGAGTCAACAAAAAAATCAACTTCAAGATTCGAATGAATGACTAATTTTGTGAGATGATGAGATAAAGTTATGGTATATTTCATCTTCGATATGATTTACGATGGTTAATGACACACGCGTTAGAAATAGTACATAATTGTAGGATTTGACCCCAAAGAAATTGCAAAGAAACACAATTTTTGGTGTTAACCTATACTCTGAAATAGGTCAAAAATAATATATTAAAAAGTAGACCTAAATCAACCTAGTGGACATGTCAGATACGGGGGAAAGTTTGACAGGGGAAAATTAGATTGTTAAATTGATTGCAATGATTGGTACAATTTATTGGGATATCTAAGGTTTAAAAAAGGTATAGTTTGCCTATCTACGCATTATATGTTTTAGTACAATAGGCTCATAACAGTTTCAAGGTCATCTGGGGTAAAATTCAGAGGGTCCGATTTTGATCGGACCGGTTGTAAACTGTTAAATTTGTCCACTAGATAAGTAAATGTAAATAAGATTCTTTGTTTGAACTTTCGATGTAAGAATTACAGAGCTCTGACTAGTGGACCTCCCATAGACCCTGTAGCCCCAAGTCACATTTTGCGTTCCAATTATGCAAACAAATATGATAGATGGGTGCAACAGTATATTTCCGGGTTCTGTACCATTAGCCGAACAAGTTACACCATTGTTATAACGAACGGATATATCTGAAAATTACCCCAATTGTGACTTGAACCTATTTTACTCATAACTATGGAACTACAACCTGAAGATAGGGCAAATAACTTTTTTTAATCCTGGAATGTAACGAACACGTTGGCATAGTTTTCGAAACGTGTTGATTACTTTTTCATATTGACCCCTGTATAAAACCTTACCACCTTAAAATATATGTTCCACTCCTTTGTTTTAGTAGACTTTTGATATGTTTTTTAAGGTATTTCTCAAACTACAATTCTGTGGAATTGTTTCTATTGCAATTAGGGGTGGGTTAAGGCAGCATTCATTCTTTTTGCCTGGCCTAAAATGGACGTTGATAAAATGATAGTTGACAGATAGATCAACTCAATACCTATAGAGTTGATCTATCGCTTCCTGCATATGCCACCTTGTTAGCTCATTTAGCAAGCGCGCAATTAAAGTAGAACGTGTAGTTTAAGGGTTCGAGTCCGGCCAAGGCCATAACGGTTTTTTTCAAAGCCGCTGGCCCAGCTCCAGAAAAAGATTAAATATTCAAGTTATAATCTTATTACTTCAATTTATTGTTTTCCTGATCGCATTGGGTGGGGGCTTGAAGAGTAGCGATGGCGGATTTTCCCCTTTCCAAAGCAAGTTTTATGCTAGCTATAGACTGAGCACCTGTTACTAGTATCCCTAAAAAAAGTTGTATCCGTGCAAAAAATTTTTGTTAAAGAAGCTTGATTTCACAACCTGATTTTGGTAGGTATGGGGTAAACATTTTACCAAATTTTTTAAATTCTCCAATAATGTGTGAAAAGTATACCAGTTAATAGTTTACATAAGATTCCAAAACGGTATAGTTTTGTACTAGCGCGGCCGAAGTTTGATTATACGCTAAAAACCAAAAGCAAAAATCAATAAAAAGGATCATTTCAGTTGTACAGGTGTCAATTTAAAAATTACACTATACTCCGATTTGGACAAACAATGGTGCAAATTATAGTTGGAGCTCATAGGAATTAAATAAGGAATAGTTGTTGACTGCCTTAAAATTCGTAGTTTTCCCAATGTAGGGGGCACCAAAGTCACATCCATTACAATTCTAATAGGGCTTGACCTTGTTTCCTCCGCCCTTATCTCCTGTAAGTAAGCATTTAAGACGCTATCTTGCGTGTAAGTTACAAAATAAATTTGGAAGGTTCCTGGAAGTATTTCAAAGAATTTTTTTTCTCGTCTGTTCTTGATTACATAGCGCCTCTGAAAGAGGTAAGGGTTAAACAGAGATCCGAAACCTTGGTTTGATTCCGGGACTGGAGAGATTTTGAAATTCTGAAAAAGTGGAACCAAGGCACTTTCTGATTTATTCATGAAAAGGTAAAAGATCAGTTATATTTCTTGAGTAACAAAAACTTTGGAAATGGTTTCGGTAATGAGATAAGAAAAGCCAAATCTCACTATTATAGAGACAAGGTTGAAGAGAATTTGAAAAATCCAAAGCGTTTGTGGGAATACTTTGAAGGAACGTGGTGTTGCAACTAAAACGGGTACCATAAGTTCCGCCGAATATCGGTCTGATGGTATGGGATGGGTTTTGTTTATCGGACAAAGCGACAGTGGCGAGAGAATTTAATAATTTCTTTGTCACGGTTGCTTCTACTCTTGTCAGCAAAACTCCCTCTTGGCTCCGGCAGGTATGGCGGGGACTTTGTGCGCGATTTTTACAATAGAGAGCAGGTGACAACCATAGTTTCAAGCTAATTTCTGTGAATGAAACAGAAGTCAAGAACTTCTTACTAAAATCAATACTAGTAAGTCTACAGGTCTCGATAAGCTTCCAGCAAAGTTATTAAAGATAGGCTGCACCTGTAATATTTAAGACCTCTTGCGCATATCATATAAGTTATCTTTTGAATCTGGCGAGATTCCTGGTGATATGAAGAACGCCAGGGTGGTGCCTATTTCAAGAAATTAGTAAACTGAGTCCTGGTCAACTAATCGAACCTTGTCTATTCTAAGTGTGATTTCCAAAGTCTTTGAAAGAATCGGTATCGATCAGTTAGAATGCTATCTAAGGAATGAGTCCCTCCTCTACGAACGCCAGTCGGGGTTAGTACTAGCTTTTCAACTGATACTTGTTTAATCCATTTATCTGACTATATTGGCGGGAAGGGATAAGGGTAACTAACACGGGCATGGTTGTGTTGGATTTCCAAAAAGCATTCGGGGGTGACACAGTGGATCACAACATTCTTTGATTAAATTGAGGGCATACAATTAATCGTTGAATAAAATGGGGTCCTTAATCACCTGGCAGAAATCACGCTGGTGTGCCCCAAGGCTCAATCTTGAAGCCTTTGCTGTCCTACTATTTCACGATATGGTTTGCTGTGACGTAAACGGTTGTTCTTTACGCTGATGACTCGGCTCTGATGGTCTCGCATAGTGATGTAAATGTCATTCAGGGGATCGACTCGTTCAGCGACTTTGGCGGCGGTTAACGGTGTTAATGATAATAAATTGTCTCTTCATAGGGGAAAACTGAGCTATCCTGTTATGGTACGAGACGTAAAATTTGCGAAACACTCGAGCTGAAGATCAAAGTCATGATACTATAAGTACTTCCCAACACTGACATCAAATATTCTGGGCTGGATTTGATCCAATCATTAAAGTGGTGAAATAACTTGTACCAAGGGGATCAGGAAGGCAAACAGAAGACTGAAGTTCATCAGTAGAAAAAGTCGGTATTAAATCGTACCACCTAGAAAAATTGTTAGTTTCAGCCTCTTATACAATGTCATTTCGATTATGGTTGTTCCATTTGGTATCCAACTTTAACTAATCAGGACACACAAAAACTTCAAGTTTCACAAACAAAGAAATCATCAGGGGACATCTTAAACTTGTCCCCTAGATCGCATATGGTGCAGTGAATTTTCCGTATTAACTGGCTTCCTGTTTTTTAAGAGTCTCGCAAATTATGATTAATCATGTTTTTTCGATTTTAACTGGTAAAAGCCAGCCTACTTCGGGATAGTGTAACAAAGGACTGTGGATGTCATGACTATACAGGTCGGGTCTATGGCCCTTACAAAATCGCCGGGGGTTACTCAATGGGCAAAAAAACTTTTGCCTTTCAAGCTGTTTTTTTTTTTGATATTGGAATAAAAAACTGCTTCCGTGTTCAGAATCAACAGTGCTGCTGATGTATTTAAAAAGGAAGTCAAAAACCATTTACGGATTCAACTCAAAGAATCTGAACAAATTGTGTATGTTAGATTATGTTAAATTTATGGGCTGGTCCTTAGTTTATTGTTTGGTTTGGTGTGCAATAGTTTATATGTATGTTAATCTAACTTTCAAAATGCAGATATGACAGTGTATAAGTGCAATCCTTTATGGTATATCTTTATTTACACATGTAGGCGCAAGGACCACAAGAATAAAGTATGCGTGTATGTATGCTTTTTGGTTTTTGATCCTTGGTTTGACCTAAATAAGGTGAAATGAAATGAAATACAAACTGTACTTAGTAGGCAAAGAGCAACTCGCGGAAATCTTGGGAAGTTGAATTTTTTTTTTGTTGACGTCTGCCACAAAGACGGAGATAATTACAAATTGGATCTCTATACAACATCAGTCGGCGATAAATCGTCAATCTGAGAGATGTAGACGGATTGTTTTTTTTTTTGACAGAAGCCAATATTTTCCAAGTCATGAATGGCCACCCCCCCCCCCCCCCCCCCCCCCCCCCCCCCCACCCCCCCCCCCCCCCCCCCCCCCCCCCCCCCCCCCCCCCCCGCTACAAGTGTTAAAAGAAATGTGTTATAGTAATATAGGACACCAGATTCTCAATACTAACAATGATAAATTGGATTCTTGTGTTCATTCCAATACCCAAATTTATTGGTCCTCGCTATTAAGTTGAAAAAAAAAATTATTTGCGAGACGCAGTCGAGACCAATATTTTTTTTTTCAACTCAGAGCTTGACCAATAAAGTTTTGGTATTGGAGACTTAAAAGAATCCAATTTTATTGAAAAAATAACTTAAAATAAACTTTTTGTTCAATTAAAATAGCTTTCTTGGCGAGTAAGGCAATTTTTTAGCAGTCATCAGTGTAGAGGGTGTGTGTAAACGTGTCACTAGCGGGCGATTTTCTTTTAAAAACTTCATGCACCTTCTAATGGCGCATCCCAAAGTTTACATTAATTAAATAAATAAATCCAATCCTTAAATTGTCATTTTGCCTTGTGTGCCTCAAATAATAATAATAATAATAATAATAAACACCATGATCATATTTTCAGGGCGTAGTGAAAGTTTACATAGCGGTTAAAATTGACATGCTTTTGTTTTCCCCCACTCCCATTAAGGTCAATATTTCTAATTGCTATTTTTTCAGAAAACACCGTGACTCCAACCAACAAACTTTGATTTTAATGGTGTGTCCCCAAATGAAGAAAGCAGTTTATGATCCATTAAAATAAAAGAAATTCCATCTTCTTATTCATTACTACATTACCATCAGAGATTTTCAAAGTGGAGGGCCACTTGACACTTTATTTGAGCAATTATCAATTGTTTACTAGCTATCGTTTTCTCGTGCAGCTATGATAAGCCCGACGTAATTTCCCCAAAGTGGAGGGGCCATGGCCATCTGTCCCGCCCCTCCCCCAGGTCCGCCACCGCTGATTGTAGGAAACGCTTTAAATATGTAAATTCATAAACACTAGAAATGTGCAACTATTACCACCCTTTTAATGACACTTCATAGATCTTCTGGTTGTTCAAGCCCGTGTGCCTGGGCGCGGGCGATGGTGTAGTCACATCTCTATTATCTACATAAAGGTCAAAATATTAAGTTTTATGATTCTCTGATAAAATATATCAAAAATGATGATAATTTGACAAATTCCACTTTTTGGCGATATAAATTAGGTTAAAACAAGGTTAAAAGATTTGACCACGGTTTGACTGCAAAAGTGGTGAAATCAGTTAAGATTAGAAGATGTTTAATTACTAGGTTGAAATCGTATCTGTAGCCTTTGATTTTGTATTTACAAAAAAACGCATTGCTTGTCGTTTTCTTCAGGATATAAAATATGATTTTATCCATTTTTGGCAAACAAATAGATACTTTTCCGTTACAAAATTTTTCAACCACTATAACAAATGCTGCCCACACTCGTAAAATGAAATTGATAAAACCTATATCATATTCTTAAAGATTTAGAAATGATGTTGCAATACTTCAAATAAAACAGCTCCCAGTGTATTCTCTTATCAACTGGATAATTTGCCTGTACTCGAAACTCAAAGAGGGTATTTACTGTGATAGATGGTGATAAAAAACACTGTAAAAGTAACACCTTTTGGGACAAAATCAGATGAATTGACCATAACATTTTATAGTCTAGTAGGCTCATATATCCTTTATTTTAATGGTTAATAAATAACCGTTAAACATTAATTTTAAAAATTTAATTTTGTATTTAATTATATCAATTGGAAATTTTGGTAAGAGAGCTACTATTTTTCAAAGTGTAAAAAATATTGACATTTCTTTAAAAAAAAAAAACTTTTTAAAAAATACCATACCATTATGCCCAACATCATCGCTCATACGGTTATGGTATTTATTTTTGAGAAAAATGTTTTATAAAAATAAAAATTCTGAACGATTTTTGTCAATTTTTTGCCAATTTTGACAATTTTTTTTTTTCATTTTGACTTTATTTTATACTAAATTTCAGCCTAGAATCATGTTTTATTATTCACTTTGGGAAGCTTTTCGTTTTGGTATAATATTTCTATGATCCTATCATACACCGCTGCA
Organism: Ophioderma brevispina; assembly: GCA_023653785.1. Classification (NCBI taxonomy): domain Eukaryota; kingdom Metazoa; phylum Echinodermata; class Ophiuroidea; order Amphilepidida; family Ophiodermatidae; genus Ophioderma; species Ophioderma brevispina. The sequence goes on along the minus strand of JAMKCH010007310.1, from coordinate 51,963 downwards.
AACAGACCTGGAAAATGGTTAATTTGGGAAGCTCCTTCCTGGCAAAATCATTCTTGGGGATGGAAATTATGCTTTTCCAAATACAAATGTTAAAATGGATGCATTTTAGGCATATTTTCCAGGAGATCTGATTTGCTTCCAGGAAACAGATTTTTCCAGTCCTGCTTGTAGACTACATTAAATTATAAAAATAAAGACCAAATATGAAAACAAGAATAGACTAATTATTGACACATTATACATTTTTTTTTCTCTAAGTGTTTTATTAATTTGAAAAAAAAAGGGTTTGTTCTTGTCATCCACCAACTAATAATAAGCCTGGTTTTGCCCTTTTTGACATTCGGAATTTTAAATTTATTTAACACTTAAGTGTATGGGGGGGGGGGCACGTGAACCCAACATTTTGGTCTTCGTACGCTATTTGTTAATGGTAAATTAATTTCGCCCAAAATTTAGTTAATTACCTAAATATCAGTTGCGCATATTTGGTTGGAAAAACCATTCAATTCAAATTGGCCATTGCAGTTATTATGCTAATTAGCCATAATTTAAGCATTTTGGTGGCCGCTATTCAAAACTGTTTTGCCCCTTAAATAGTACTGGATAACTTTTTAAAATTTTATTTCAGCAATGTCATTGTTTTTGACTTTCTCCTGTTATGAGCCAAAGTTTATAGAAAAGTCCCGTCAGGAAAGTAGTTTTCATTTTTCGGCGGGGAATGGGGAGGGAATTTGGTATGCGCGTTGCAAAACTCTGTTTTTGGACCGGCATTTTGAATCGGTACAACCCGATTTTTCATTTTTTCTGTTATGTTGAGTCGTATTGATAGGCCCCATCCAAGACCAGAATTTGGAAAAAAATTCCACCGGCAAGTGGTTTAGAGGGGTGGGCGGCATGTGGACCCCCCATACACAAGCGCTTATTAAAAAAAAAAAAAACACACAACAGAAGCAGAAAAAAGCATTTTAAAAATGTTTGTACTTTTTAATTGGGTAATTTATATACCAAATGTTATCAAAAAGGTTTCCACAATGAACCTACCCTTCAGTTTATCCGAAATCCATTGCCACGCCCGTTTACTAGTGCTGTGTCGTTATTGTAAGCTGACTGAAACTTTCTCATTTAAGTCATTGAGGACAAAGGATCATTTATCTGGGCCAACTTCACTATTTTCTTCCATGACGTAGAAACGGCAGCTAATATTTGACACAGCGCTGATAGTTTTGAGCCTCTTTGTTAGGGAAGGCTTTTGAAGGGAAGGGTGTACGGGCAGCTTCCAGGAGCTTAGATGGGAAGAGGAAAACACAGTGCGGATAGCTTGGTTAATGATCAGTGTTAATGGCTAAGCCAGGAGTTGCAACATTCGCCTTAAGTAACACCAAGATGGAATGGTTTGTCTAAGAAACATGATTTTGATGGTTGCATAATCACCTTGGTTACCTCTTCAACAGTGACTGGATTAAACTCATGTATTGGAACGGTCTAATCAAGTATTGTCCCACTTGGATCATTCATTCGAGTTGGACATGGGAAAAGTATCAAGGGTCCCGTTCTGAGTTGGTATACCTTGTCGCTGAAAAAACCTGGCAAACTGATGCTACTTAGTCAGTAGTGGAATACAGTTAGGAAGTTGTTTAGTTTTGGGTTAGAGTTATCAGAGTAGCAACATTTTTTTGTTGGTTTTGTTGTTAGCTTTCTAATTGTTTTCTCTGTAATAAAACTCCTTAGCATGATGAATGAGTTACCAGTCACTGCGGATTGTACATTGTATGCATCCAGACTCGACACTATGTAAACTGTGGCTTTTGTCAAGTATTACTTGAATGTAAAAATGTATTTAGTATCAAATCCGTATCTTTACTCTTTAAAACATTGTCTAGTATATAAGTGGAATGAAATAGCCTAATTTGAAGTGCACAATGTTGAAAACGGTGTATATAGTTCAAGTTACACTGAGGAATATTTTAGGATTTTTACACAGTTGTGACTGACCCACCATTTTACATAAAATCTTGGGGTCAAGTCATCAACCTCTCGTGGTGAACCCCGGTAAACTGATATTTCAGGCGGATGATAATCACTGACGGCTACACTAACATCTGTTGTCTTTTTTAATTCATGTCTTTTTAATCACTGTTGTCTTTTTTTTATCTCACGGTATTTTAATCATGCCCCGCCAGAGGGACACTTCTGATGCCAGTTGGCACACGTGCCCGTATTAGGGCAGGTATCACCAGTCAAGTCAGATGGATCTCAGTGCTTCAACTAAACGCGGGAAGGTCTCATAGGGCAAAGATTAAAACATAATCGAACACCTCACACATACGCAAAAAGTCACTGCAATTCTCCTCCAAGAGGACAACCGTACTGGACAGTTCCATTTCTGAACATCTGCGGTTACACTTAGCTGCACACACCGAGAGCGCTACCCACGGGTTGCCACCTTTGCTAGTACTCAGCCCAATGGAAACACAATTGCATCCTCTCCTGCAGAATCCACCCTGGAATGGGCAGCGACCCAAAATGCAGGATGCTTCATGTCACCAATGTTACAAGCCACCTAACCATCGGCTTCACGCAGACTCTCTACCAACTTATCGTGCACCCTGCATTTACGCCTGTGACTTTAATAGCCATAGCATTTACTGGGGTTTACAGGAAAAACCAACCCTGTGGCCAGCTACCCTAGAGTGACTGTCTCAAAATCACGGGGGATACCACTTCTACACGACCACATGAAAACCAGGACACTTAAACTATGGAAAGTGGAATACGTCTACAAACCCTGGCCTAGCTTTTGCAAAACATGGACGCTATCCATTCACCGTACGGTTCTCGACCGCTTTCCGAAGTCCCAACACAGGAACCACATGGATCGCTCAGGAGAACTTTGCTAAGCCTGTACCAACAAAGCCAGTGAAAAGGTGGAACTTCCGCAAGGCAGGACTGGGACCAGTTCAAGAACCTGGTGGGATTCAGAAGTGACCAACCTCCCGACACCAAACCTCCTCCAACCTGGAAATTCTTACCAGAATGTGTCAAACCTCTTTATTACTATAGCAAAAGAAGACCATCCCACGTGGCCTGTTGTCGCAGTTACATCCCATCTTGGATGAGGAATGTGAAAAACTTTTAACAATGATTTCCTAAAATTCTGAACCGGGGAAGAAGCGTCATCCGGCTTCAGATCTGACAAACTGCTTGGACAGGAACGCCGTGAGCGCTGGGAGGAGACGGTCAAGGAATCGACTTCACCCACTCCAACAGGAAGGCCTGGAAGATAATAAACCGCACTCAAACGGCAGAATTTCCAACCATCGAAATGTCCAGTGACTGGCCAACTCAATTGCTGAGCAACTCCGCGCAAATGGTCGTTTCAGAAACATTGAAAGGATACACCTCGCTCATTTCAAAAACGAGATCACCCAAAATTTATCGAGCCCACGGCGTGGAAGGGTCACTTTCAACATCCTTCTCACAGATGAGCTGACCTCTGCTATCAGCAACTAAAGAGTGGGAAAAGGCCCAGGGCCCTGATAAACATACCAGCAGAGTTCATGGTGCAATGCGGCCCACGATTGGCTCCAGGAGTTCTAAACATGTTGCCTTACCAACCAGTCTTACCCAAGATCTGGAGGAGACAAAAAACAAACCTCTCTATTTGAGCCTCTAGAAAGCCTAGGAAAGATTCTAGTGACAAGTCATCGGACGCTAGTCACCCAATGGCAATTCGCGCATGTGTAGTTCATCGGGTGACTGAACTAAGTATACACACAACCGAAGCAGTAAATCGGTGTTACATTGTACGTGTTTACAGTGACAACAACGGAAAGTCTATGTAAATTCGTTTCAAGCTTCCGAGAACCCGAGACCCATACCGGATTACCCATTATCATTGCGCATATTATTTTGACCAACCTGAGGTCAAAAGGCTCTCGAACGTCATGTGAACACCACATTGCAGAATTTCCAAAATCTCCCCAAGCTGTATCACAAATATGACGTCACCATTCAGTAATGAGAGTAATGAGCGGCGCTCTTCAATTGTAAATTGTATTGGAAGAAGTGTGTACGTGGGAGTGCTACTATCATCGCACTCCCCAAACCAAACAAGCCTGTCGACAACCCTAAGAACTACCGCCCAATATCACTACTGTGCGTCTCCTTCAAACTCCTTGAGAGGATGATCCTGGCCCGGCTGGAGCCCGTCGTCGATCCCCATCTGCCTGACTAACAAGCAGGATTTCGCAGTGGCTGGAGCACTGTCCATCAGATTGTAAAACTCACAAAGATATTGAGGAAAGCTTTGAAAAGCGCCGTAAGGCAGGCGTCATCTTGGTGGACCTTACTGCAGCATACGACACCGTGTGGCACCAGGGCCTGACACTCAAGCTTCTCAGGACCATCCCGGATCTTCACCTTGTACAATTCATATGTAACATGACTGCAAACCGTAGCTTTATTCTCAAGACCAGTGATGGGCAGAGTAGTCGTCTGCGTCGTCTGAGGAACGGAGTACCACAAGGATCTGTACTGGCTCCTATGCTGTTCAACTTGTATATCAGCGATTTACCTCAAACAACATCTAAACAATATGGCTACGCCGACGATCTTGCCCTCCTCCACTCAGACAGCAACTGGACAGAATTAGAAAGCACACTACACAGACATGGCGCCTACTGTGCAGTGCCGGCACCCAATGCGACTGAACTGAGCGAAGCCAAGGCCAATGTGGCAGCCAGAAACCGTCTATTAGGCCTTCCACCTCCGTCACACCAAAAGGCCAGGTCGGTCTCAGATCTGCAAATCAACCCCAATGGAGTGCCTCTGCCATACACTCCTACAGACACCAACCTACTTGGATGAAGCTGACCGGCCCAGCTTACTTAACCGGCACACCGCGATCCGTAATCGCCAAGGTATCTTCGAGGAATAACCTCCTGTGCCGACTTGCTGGAGCTTCTTCACGGGTGCCACCCAACGACCCTACGCACCACTTGGCTCTGGTCTTCTGGTCTCCAGCACTGCTGAATATGCCATCCCCACATGTGCAACGATCTCTCACCAAGGAATCTTGACACAGTACTCTCAACGAGAACCTTGAAAACCATCACTCTTCCTCCTTCTACTCCAATCTGAAATTCCTTACCAGTGCTTTCATGGCATTCAACCTTCAACTTTGGTAGAGAACACCGCACGCATAAACTAGTGAATAAGGCCCTGTTTGACAACAAGCAACCTTCTGCATAACACGGCCAAAGAATCACCCAACTCGGTAACAGAGACTTTCGCCCCCCGCCTCCCGGAGCCTTTTCTTCTCTGCCGACACTCTTGCTAAAAACCTCTCCAGTTCCCCTTTCAACCTCTTACAGACATGGGCATAACTGCCCTGGCTAGATACCCCGCAAACCATATCAAACTCATCATTACAAAACCTAAGACAGAACTGCCGCCTGGCAGCAATCTCCCCCGCAAGGAATGGGTCACCATAAACCGGATTCGCACATGCAGGAGTCGGTCGCTTCATTAGCAATATGCACCGATGCACCGATGGGGGCTATGGCCATCGCCAGCCTGCCAAAGTGGTTCTCCATCACAAGGCAGGCGGACACATTCTCATGAGTGCCCCACCTTCTCTACCGGTGGACCCAGGTTTCATGTTCTCAAATAACCCAACCAATCAACATGAGTTGGCTCCAAGCATACACATATTTTCGCTGCTGCCTCATACGCAATAAGAAGAACATACCAAACACTACCTGACTTCCGTTATTGACAAGTGATGAAAAGCAGATAACTGAACATCCTCCATGTGATCGCCACCGTAGTATTATTACACATGTTGAACTATTTATCATGGCTGATGAATAAAAAATGTCAAAGTGGTTCACTATTTCTCCTCTAGCAATTTGGTCTTAACCCTTTTGAAGTCTGTGGATTTTTTTAGAACCAACGACCAAGGCCCAAACACTGCAGTGGGTCCTGCATGCTGTGTGGATTGACTTGTCATGCTTGATCTGGTCCAACTTTTTATTGCTGGTGACAATCCTGTGTGGAATTGACTGTTTGTACAATGTAGCTTAATTGAAGTTGGGACAGTGGAACTAATATGCTCAATGATTTTGACCATCCATTTGTAAAGCAATAATGATTGATTTGCACAGACATAATAGTCTTAGCATTTGACACAAACAGGTTTTATAATAAAAAACAGTCACGTTTCTATTCAAGTGTAATGGTGGACTGTATTTTTTTTTTGTGAAAATTCATATACAATCTTTGCAACCAAGGTTTTTTCTAACTCAAAATTGGTACTGAGGATGCCCAAATGTCATGGGTGTCATTTTTTAAAATGTGTTCTTGGATGAATTCTAGGGGGGGGCAAAGTATTACACTGGTTTTAATACCGGGGGCAAAAATAAAAAGGGGCCAAAATGTGGTTTTAAAGTATCCCATCATGTTCAGTACCTTTCGGATTTACTGAAAGGTATAGTTTTTGCCTACCTGAGTGTTATATTACCATAGTAACAAACAAAACAGGTGCAAGGTCACACTGGGGGTAAAATTTTCAGATTCATCGGTTTGTTATTAAAATGGTGCCAAATTCTTCGTCTTACTGTACAGAATCCGAAAATATAAAGGTCGCTTTTGTCAATGACGTTGTTGATAATAATTAAGAGGTCAAATGGCCGTGGTCCCAGGGTCTATGGAGAACCACTAGTAGTCTAGCAGGCAGATTTCATGGGTTTCCCATGCACAACCCCCTTAACCTAAATCCTACTAACGATTTTTAGAATCTCTACGACATTTACTTAAAATTTTGATGTTAACAAAAGGCAAATATTGTCCCACGTGTCCGTTTGGCGGCCATCTTGGATTAAAAGGATATCGTACAAAGTGGTATTTAGTGAAAATCTCTGTCTAAATGATTCCGTCTCACCATAAAAATCAGACAATATAATTTTGGTAGTCTGTGATTTTCATTACAGAGATTGGTGAAATTTGAATAAAGGTCATTGACCTTTTGATTGGTCGTTGTACAGGGGGCCAATTTTTCAAAATGCATGGATCTTGGCAAATTTGGTATCAAATTGTAGCTATAGCATGAGCAATCAGAAAAGTATAGTTGTGGCAACTATCTAGGATGTTTAGTTATGTGGTAAAATTAGGGGAAAGTTACAACATCATTATCAATTTGTATTGTTTTTTGTATGGGAATTAGTGACTAATCCCTATTTCCTAACCTATTAACCAAAAGAAGAGTCTGAAATAGACAGGAACTGTACATTTCCAGATGCTCATGCTCAACGCAATAAATTTTACACCATTTTTGTCACGATATAAACCTAAGAACAATTTTGAAAGATTGGCCCCCTGTAAATGACCAAATCAAAAGGTCAATAACTTTATCACATTTTCAGCCAATATCTCTGTAACTGAACATCACAAATATGTCAAACTTATATTTCTATTCCTTATGGTGAGCCGAATCATTTGAGATACTTTTTCAACTAAAGTGAACCACTTTGTGCGATTAAATTTCCCTCTTAAATCCAAGATGGGGGCCGCCAACGGAACCCGTGGGACATAATTTGAGTTTGGTAACAACATCAAAATTCTTTAGTTATAGTCGTAGAGATTCTAAAAAAAATCATGTTAATTTAGTTGTTAAGGGGTAGTGTATGGGAACCCCAAAACAATTACAATTAATCGCTAGCAGATAGTCCATATTAACTTCGGAAATGTGAAACACAGAATCTAAATACATTTTTCTTATTGAGTATAACCCAATGAACGATTTAAATCAGTTTCAACAACATCGGAGGACCATTCTAGTAAATATACCTTGAACTTTCTTGAGCCTATTGTACTAACAATGTGGTAAATCTTGCAAACTTACCTTTTTAGAAACCTTAAGTGAGCACCTACACGACTTGGTAGAAATTTTAACAATTTAAACACTTTTATTGTTTTACCCCCTTTAAACAAATGTTGCCCCCTGGTCAAACACCCACTAACACAGTTTTAAAAAATGACACCCATGATTTTCAGATTTCTCCCATGAAATTCTGTATTGGGACAAACATGGTGTCAAAATTGTTATTAAAAAAACTCACCCCAACATCCCTGTAACATTTCCCCATGGTACTAAAGTGAGATTAGGGGAGAAACCAAAAGATCGAAGTAAGGAGTTACTCTTTCAATTAAAGTGTGTGTTTAAGGATTCACAGCTCCATTTGCAAATGCACCGCGACACCTGGAGTATAATACATCCATTAGGTCACATTGCAGATTAAAATATTGACAACTTAAAATAATCCAGGAAAAAAAATTTGCCGTTCCTTTGACATGAAAATGGAAATAAACCATGAATTCTATCAATTCAAATATTGATTTTAAATGTTTAACTATTCTGATTGCTTTATGTCTAATTTTAATCGAGCTAATGATAAGTGTTTCATTAGCATATTGGTCCGCTAGCTTCTCGTTTCTGAAAGACGAATGTTGTAATTTAAATCACAAGTCCAACCTGTTTTTTTTTCGGAATTTTCAAAAGTGGATTTTCAGACGCAGTAGGCTCTACGATCGCGGGCGGTTAAAAAATCCGATTCCCAGTCGATATCATCGTGAAATAACGAATGACCCATGAGCAAGATATGTTCTACACTGACGCTTGCTTCAAAAACAGAATATACGATAGTCATACTTCTTTTCCAGGAACGTGTTACTGTCACTGTTGTCCACATGCGGGTGGGGTGGGGGGGCAGGTTGCCCCGCCCTCTGCTGACTTTGGCCGGGAAAAAATGCAAATCGTGCTAAATCAAATCCGTTTTTTAGCCCTCTACCGGGAAAAATTGGCCTTTGACCCCTGAGAGGGAAAATTCCCAAAGACTGGGCCCGATACGCACACTGGTTACTGTGTTTTGGCTTTGAAATTTTAAAATCGAGGCTACTAACGAAATTAACAACCCTGTTACTTTCATTAGGGAATATCAATCACACACTGAAGTACTTCGTCGGGCACAGCTAGTTATAAATTGCCAGCTCAATTAAGAATTATCTCATAAAGTTCATAATTCATGTAATAAGCCTTGGTTTTATTTAAAACATTTGAAAATATCTTTCCCAATCAATCTTTATGGTCAAAACGCATAGTAATATTATAATATAGAAAAAAATATTATTAAACATATGAATAAGAATGAATAAATAAAATACATGATAAAAGATAACAAATAATTTATACTAAATTATTATACATGAATACACCTACTGAGGGTAGAAGGCTTATTAAAATCGTTTGTCTCAAGCTGTCCAGATTTGCAAATAATTAAAATGTCGAAAATAAACGATTTTATTTTTACTATTTTTTTTTAAATTTTTTTATTATATATTTTTTTGCTGAATATGTATTACTCATTAGATGACGCTCTATCGTATGTAAAATAAAACAAATAAACGACTATTCTAATGTTGCGCCTCTGTCTTTATTCCAAGTTGTTCTGCGCAAAGTATTGCTTTTCTGTAGTTTTGGTCCTTCATATCGCTTCTGTCACTTCATCCTTATACTAGCATAAATGCAAAGGTGTTTAAATTATTACTCCTAACTCAGAGTATGACCTTTTAGATGAAATATAATGTAATTAGGGTTAGCCGGCATTGGAGTCCCCTTTCATTTACCTGTTGTACTAAAAGCATTGGTAATAGCAAGTGCAGGTATGTTGAAATTAATTCCTGCACGCCTCCGCCGCGCTGTCAAAACCGTCAATATGTTTTGATTTTCCAAGTATTATGGACGTATTCAATCCAGCTAACTTATCTAACTCTATTGTAACCGTCCCAAGTCAGCACTTCGTTTTATTACAACCAACTTGCCCTAAATAAGTTTTCCTCCCCCGGAATTTTATTTATACCATTTTGGGTGGGTTGTGTTGGTGGGGAGGAGGGGGGGGGCAAACCGATCACGAAAATAGGGCGAGTCAAAAAAGGTAAACATGACTGATTTTTTTTTACAAAGAAACCTAATGGATTTTACCAAATTAATTCATTAAATAGTCCACCGCTGTTTAACCACGTTAATATATTAATATTCAAAAATAAATAGTCAACCGGATAAAGCTTAATTCATTGTTACAACCATATAAGCAGATCACATTCTTCTCCCATTAAAACGGTTGTCCATCGCTCCACACCTCTTGGTCTGAAAACCAAGTCAGGATGGAATTGTATACGGTAGTCGTTTACACATTCATTGTTTACACAACATCGGGCAAATAACTGACAAACCCGACTGTCATCATGTTGTCGGTGCAATAATGCAATTCAACCTTTTTTGGCATACTGAGCCAATTATAAAGAATATAAAATCGCCTCCACTGTGCATTTCCCTTTGACCATGTTTACTTTTATCAACTATAGTCATATACCCGACCTTATTATTACGCATATGCCCTATTTTCCTATTATTCGTATTACATCGAGCTTTTTGGCACCACCGTTATCAAATTTTCATATTTTGTAATGTCACAACAGCTGAATAAAACAAAAAAAGAAAATTCAATCTGACCTTTATTATGCTGTCAACGCTCATGGCAAAATATCACACGTTCGTCTTTTCTGTATATCGTGGCGTTCACGTATGCTCACTCTATTTTTCCCTATATCTCTACTTGAATGTCGAACTCAATTAAGCTTCTTGGGTGGATAGGAGAATGATGAACAAAAGGGATTAAACACGTGAATCCGCTCAAAATAGTCTTTTTCGTTAAAGCAACGGTCTTGTTAAGGCAGTAACTGCTATTGAATTATACCTTTGAACGGTAAAGTTCGATGTCTATGTATCGCAAAAGCAGTATTTGTATTAGTATAATTAATAGCGTTACTGATAATAAGGGCTGCTGCTTTTTATAGGCATCTAATCAAGGCATAATTTATCCTCACGGGGGCCCGCCATATCTCTTGGTTCGGGTTTCTAGTTTTGCCGGGGGGAGTAGTAGGCTCTTGTAAAATCGCCCAATCCTTGGCCATCTGCGGTGTCCGTCAGCATTATTGGCTAGTTACCGGGCGGCAGGAATTATGAACGTCCTACTGCCAATGAGCTTCTTTGTTTCATTTGGTCTTGGCGTGGCCGCGATAAAGGCATTGTGGTCTCTGGTTCAAATCTGGCTGGAAGCAGAAAAGTAGCACGTAAACTTATTTCGCAGTAATTCTGGTAGTATTCTCCTTCGAGTTTCGTATATTTTAGCGACCCGTTACAAATGAGTAGAAAAGAAAATTGTTACCGTCGGAGTCACAAACGGCTCCCCAAAAGGAAAAAAAAAACACACCATCTTTCTGTAGAACACGCGCAGTACAACTGGCAACGACTCCGAAATATTACTACTGCCGAATATTAGTCCGAGTGGCTATGCAGAAGTCATTCTCCCACCGTAGCTGTACTTTTCAGGCACTACAAGCACTAACCACACCCTACGACCACCCGCCAGGACCCTTCCGAACCTTCTGCGCAGAGGCACGGCGACGAGTACGTCTGTAACCCACTTTGACCTCCACCGAGTAACCGGTCAAGATGTTCCCGTCTCGGGTGAAGTGTTGTATATTTTAATCCACGTGTAGATAACGTGGCACAGCCTGTAGTGCTCTAAATCGTGCAATGCCTCGCGGGTTTCTGTATTTGCCTCCCTTGGGTGAGGGTGTTTCGCAGCAGGTGCGAAAAAAATTTTAGGCAGCGTGTGGGTGTATGTTCAGTATCCTACTTAAACTGGGTATTACATTGTGCGCGATAATCCCTCACGTGTCCGCTGGTATCAAGGGCCACCCCGTGCAAGGCAGGCGACCCATAAGCCACTACTCGCATGGACAAAACGCATTTCTGTTTTTTGCATCTATTTCCGTAGACGGTCCCTATCTTTAACATTAACAATAACCGGCCAAAAATCCGTCGGCTCGTTAAACCCTTGCTTAATACTAAAATTTGCATTTTTAAACAAGCCAAGGGATGCTCGAGGCGTTGTGTAAGTTTGCTCTCACAATTATTCAACCTTTGGAAGCAAATCAACGGCTCGGCGTGGTATGCTGCAGCAGCAAAAGGGGTCTCAGAGGGGCAAGCGGTTAAACAGGTGTAACAGCCACCACGTGTCTGAATACATGGGGTGGGCATTGTGTCCGCCGCCGCAGGGCAATCACGCGACGAACTTAAAAAATTGCATTTTTCTTTTGTCCTGCTTTGAGAGCGATTACGCAATTCGGAGTCACCTCGATGTTGTTTTGAGTTTTAATTGTGTTACTGTTTCTCTGCCTGTCTCGCTTGTAACCTCCTAAGTGTCTCTGTGGCTGGTTGCAATACCACTATTTGCATTCTCTGACATTATACTCGCCCGTCATTCCATCTGTGTATTGTATATAATAGCTCACGTTTGCTTGGTAATAATGTGTGGTTGTTTGTATTCATACCTCCAGTAAGTGTATTGCGGCACACTGGTCAGTGTTTTTGTTCAGTGTCACAAGTAGTAGTCTCTAAATTTTGAAAGTATTTACGGGAGTATTAAGTGTGGGATATCCAACAGGGCAGTAAGTTTAAATCTGTGTGCAAAGATCGATTAAAACATGAATAATTTTTAATAATGTTAATAAAATAAATACAATAGTAAAATAAAACTATAAAAGAAAATATCAACATAACAAATTAAAATATAAATAAAAACGGGGCAATAATTAACTTAAATACCAATAAGAATAATAACTTAAAATAAAACCCATGGAGGTAACCAGGTAATAAAATACAGGAACCAAACTATCATCAGTTAAGGGAACCTGGATCACGTTGTGTTAAATGAAAAAAAGTTGAATGTGCTAGGGTCTGGGTCCCATCCATTCTAACTAAAATTTACTCCTCGCATTTAGTGCTCTCATTTGGACCCTGCATCTAATTGTGTAGTATCCCTAAACATTGACATGTGGCTGTGTCAATTGTTCATGCATGGAAGGCAAGCGTGCATGTGTTGGCTGGCCCCCTCAACGATTAATATGGTGCCATGCACTGCTTTCCTCGCTCGATGATGATCCACAATCTGGTTCAGCTGGAATCCCTGCGGGATGGCTTCACAAATGGATTTCAGTCTGGGTAGCAATGGAGCATCAAAAACCTCAAATCTCCGCACAGCAATTCCCCTCACATAATATAGTGGCTTAAAATTAAGAAAAAATGACCTCTGGTAGGTTGCGGGACAATGGTTCCGCCTCTTCCCGAAGACCGTCGGGTACCAACCCTAGGCAAGTTCGTTCCGCTAAGCCATCAACGGATGCTTACAGTATGATTCACCATCTTCATAGCCAGATATGATCGTCAATGGAGTAATTGGTTCAGTAACTCCCTGATGAGGCACGGTAGGGGTGGTTGAACTTCGGCACAGGTGCTTTGATGGCAAAGTACATACAGCCCATCAGTCAGTGCCCACGGACCTGTCGTTCTATGAAGTTCAAGGTGCTGTATTATGTCGACAAATGTCTTCCATGGGGGCTGCCTCAACTCCAGCTCTCTTTGAAAATATTCGCAAACCTTCGTTGATGGGCATCACGAACGTGCCGCACAGTCCGATATAAATCCTAAGTCTTACGTTGATTACCTCCTATATGGGACGCAAGTGGGAGTCCTCCATGTAAGGGTATTCAGGCATCATTCCAAGCACTAGTCATCGTCTAGTATACCCTTACCTGAGAGGACGACGGTGGCCCCGACATCTGCGCACATATTTGTGGTTAGAGATTGATACTATAACGCAAATGGTTAGGATTCCACAGATAAACTACCACTTGCTCAAGAAAAATTCAAGAACGCAGGCGTGCCTCCGGAAAGCCTTCTTGAGGCGACTATATCAATCGGACGTGATAATGTTCGAGGCCTGACACAGATAAAGCTCTGGGGGCACGAGAGGATCTAAAGATGTAGAAGTGCTTCCTAGTAAACTGGGCATGGGTCGTCGCATTTCCTAAGAGCAGTTTTCGAACCTTGACAGGAATTCAACTCTTTCGACAAGCATTCACTCTTTGGCTTTTCTTTCCTTCGGTTTTCTCGGCGATAGCACGTTGCTTTCCAATCCAGGAAGGCCTGCTGGGACATATTGCTAGCATTACAGTCATTTCCCCTTCGGGGACAGTCCGGTATTCAAAGATAGCAGCCGGGGAAAGACGCAGTACGCTGACTATCAACCGATGCGGCAAAGCACCGCCGGTGGGTTTGCCCGGTGGGAGCATGGAGGCAGTTTTTTGCAGATCCTCCCAGTAGTTTGAAGGTCCCTTCCTAGTACATACGGATAAAACTCTCCACTAACCAGGGTGCTTTCAATTGCTCATCAAAACATTAACTGCCTGCGTCTATCAGCGCATCATACAAGACACCCACTTGCAGAATTGGAGCTGCAACATCGGATGCCATAATGTGGTTTCCTCAGCAGAAGAAATACATTCACTTCGCAGTGTAAAGTTGCATCTTTAGGTATATATTCGCCGTCAGGCTATGTTCTCTTCTTAACGGTGTGGTTAATACGCGTTTTACTCTAACCTAACTTCCAACTGAATGACCTTACCGGACCCATTATAGCACGTGTGTTCAATACTAATGAAGTTATGCATGGGGCGGAGAAAATTTGCCTAGCACAGTTTATGTCAGATACATGCCAATCTTTAATTTAATAATTCAGTAAACAACCTTATTTCGTCTAGATTTGCTGATGTACATGCCATGTCAACACAATTAGTCTGAAAAGGAAACTAAAGGTACATTTGTCATTTCGATACATGTAGAGGATGATCAGAACACATATAGAAATTGCCGTATCCAAACCGTTTGCTGGCTGTGTTCCTTGTTTTTTGTACCCCCCTTTTGCAGAACACGGAGTGGACACATCGGGACGTGTGGTAAATTGGGCAGGAGACGGCAACTACTGCCGAGGCTGTGGCCAGTGCAGCATGGTTAAGGTTAGGCGGGGCACGGATTAAGGGGTTGCACTCCAGGCTGCATCGACATTTGGGGGAAGGCCCTGCCCACATACTCTAGTGTTCATGTCGGGGCTGCATGAATTTTGTAACATGTCCAAACCTAGCAACTTTCGCCCGGGTATGAGACCCGACACATTAAAGTCCATCATGCATCGTCCTGATAGGATGTAGGATAGGATGTAATCTGTGGTCTAATTTCTGCCACGACTCTTCGGACGGTGAAACTCGCACTAGAGCAGGGGACCGTGTTAGACGGGATGTCAATCTAACCGCCTACAAGGCAGGCCAAACATCAAGGGTGACACGGCGGAGTTTCTTCACCACGATATCACAGCCAGCCAGCGACCATTCGCTCTTCCGCCGTGATAGGGTCCATCGCTCTGATAAAGGGTAGTGCATTATTTTCGTACAATGCTTCAGGAAGGTATCCGCTACTATGTTGCCAACTCTGTAGAGGATTTGGCGGTGTTCCCCTATTTAACATGATTCAAGGACGATCAGTGGCCTCCCTACCGGGAAAGGATTCACAAAAACAAAAAAATCAGGTTCGGTTCTCTAGGAACACAACATGCATTGGTAAATTAAACTGAAGAGTTCACAAATACAGTATCCGTATCCTAGGCCAATATGTTTGGTATGTTGGTGATGAATGTCCCCGTGTCCGAACAGGTTTTCTAGCAAGATTCCAAATCTGGGCACTGTTTCAATGCCCATGTAGGAATAGGCGGTAACATCAGCTGCATTAGCCCATTTCTGCTTCTCTTTTTGGTTTTGGCAAGTTTCCAGTAGTTTAAATTCAATTCCCAACAGTGTCTTAATAATGCAAACGTGCAGAAATGGGTTAGAGCTGCCACATTTAATAAATGTGTTTGAGATCAGTGCGCCGCAAACAACACACAGACTTCGATGGGCCTTTGCACTTGCAAGCAGAAAAAAATCCCGGCTTTGTATTTGGTATTTGCTAAACCAACCCACCCGCTCAAATACCCACCTGTTGCATTATATATCTCATCTCTCTCTCTCTCTCTCTCTCTCGTTCCTCTCTCTCTTCTCTCTCTCCATCTCTCCCCTCCCTACCCCCCCCGTTTCCCCGCCGTTCTCTCGGTGTCCGGTCGTGCCGCCGGCCCCCGCCCCCTCCTCAGCAAGTACCAAGGTAAAAATGGTGATATGTGTCAATTTTGATGTGTACAAGGGTCCAGCTTAAAAGTTTGCTTTGATTCATTAATATTGGTGAAAATTGTTTCCCTAGCTTAAAGGATTGAAGTAAGGAAATTTGCCTTATCTGTATGCTTAGTTTTCACGTTTATCCAACACATAGGTCACAGGTCTCATATAATCCAAAGCTTAGCTGCCAAACTTTGTTGATGCGTTGACTTTATTCGCCGTTTTGGTGGTTCATAACCAGACACGTTAAGATAGTCAAAACTATTCCGATTTTCATTCTATGAGCTAAACCAACAATTTACCACATTTGAACAAAAATTGGAGCAACTTTTAATTTTTGACCCCTGTACCAAAACCAAAATGACATTTTTACCAGTTTTACAGTTTTTACAACCCCCTAAGTATTAACCAACCTGACCCCCGCTATTCGCCTAAACTTAAGTCAACAGGTAGTCTAGACTATACCCTTTTGGACCTTGTAACCAGACGCCATCATGGGGGCTTTCAACACAATCAGCCAACATTTAAAAAATTTCCCCCTTGTAACCTTGAAATCCAAGCGGGGGGCCATGAAAGGGGTGTGCAAGTGTTCCAATCAATTTTTTTGATTATCACATGCATAAATAGGCCCTACTTTGTACCCAAATTCACATTTTATCCGGATTTGCACCCTCACATAAGATCTGTTCACGACAGTCCCCCCACTAGTGGAATTGTTCTCTTGATTCCTGCCGTCGTGCATTTTCGTTAAAGGGCTCCTCTGAGGGCAATTCAGTGCTTGCTATGTCGCGCCCATCCTGTTCCATTTGGTTCAGTCAAGGTAAGGTTAGAGGTCATTTTCGTGAGGGTGGCATGTTGTCACATGGACGGACAGAATTTAGCGGTCTTCCATTCCGCGCTTTCCCATAAGCTGTGTGCACAACGTCATAAAAACAAAATATCAAGCATGTGTATCGGCTACGCACTTGCAGTCCGCGATCAGTCCCAGACCTTAACACGACAAGCACAATTTGTGACATGTTGCTGTAAGATTTGCCAATCGGGACTTTATTTTCTGTGGGCGCCGAGTGTAATCGCGGATTGAACATAATTTTGTGTCTTGCATCTTCCCCCGCTTGGAGCAAGCATTGCCGACCACTTTCCAACGCTCTTTACACCACTCATGATGCGCGCCAACTCATCGGCTATACCGCTTCCAACCGCTCATGTGTTCAACCCGACCTCCCCGATCCCAAAACCCGCCACGATTTTTTAGCTGCAAATTCCCACTGCTCCCGACCCACGCAAGACTCAGAAGACTGTACAAGTCAGTCCGACCTTGCAAAACTACACATGAAAAAAAAATTACTCACACTTTTCGAGAAAAATTCCATCGTCTTAGACTTGAGCAGTCGAGAAATGGTTTTCTAGCAATAATCGGTAAGACTGCCGAAGAACTGTACAGGACTTTCCAGACCTTGCCAAACTAACATGAAAGAAGAACTGCTCACATTTTTTCGAAAAATGGCCAATCGGCAACAGTCTTGACAGCTGAATCTGGACAGTGGTTTTTTCTGCAAAAAAAAAAACTTGGGCTTTTGACTGAGCTGGGGTGGGGGGGGTCTGTAGACCCAGGGAATTTGGTTTTTTGAGCGCCATGCTTTAACGATAAATTAGTTTTTGGATTTCATTCATCCAATTATAACCTAAGTAAGTTTGCGTATATTCGTGCGGGGAAAATATCAAATCATCAGCCATGGCGTTTTTATAGAATTGGCATAAATACGCAATTTGATAGGGCCTATTCCCTTTTTGTTCCTTGAATGGTAACTGGAGTAACTTTGTTGAGTTTTTTCCAGAATGTATTGCACATTTATGTCCTACTGTTTTGAGGTAAATTTTATGGAGGAAGTTCTTTGGGAAAGTGGTTTTTTTTTTTATTTTTTTTTGCCGGAGCAAAATGATCTCTGGCGTCAATAAAATCGTTTTGGACCGCATTTTGAATCTGTATAACCGAGTTTCAATTGTTTTCCTGTTATGTGTTCGTGTTGATGTACAAATCATTGTACCAGTTTTGTTTTTTGGTAAAGTTCAAGACGCCCAAAGTGGTTTTTCATAGGGTTTGGGTCCACTTGGACCTCCCTTATGCACCACGGGAGTAAGAAAGACTTATACATTTTTAAGTGTTTAAAGCGACTTAATGGCATCAACAATATTCAGACATAATAAAGGACCCTTACTGAATCACTCCACAAGTTTTAAAACATTTTGATGTTTACATTCCTGTAAAAACAGTAAAACGGAAATGTTCAAGAGGGGGAGGTGGCAGTCGTGGCAATGCTGTTTCTGAAAAGGATTCTGACATTAGCTCACAGACCAATTGCTATTGTTAATGTGCTAATCCCGACTAATCCATATTTCACTTGCCGATCGAATATCTTCCTACAAGCCTAAAAGTACAATGCCTGATCCGGTCTGAATGCTTTTGAATTGTGTCCCAAACATGCGAAATACATTGTAAATTCTGTCAGGGATGTCACACCTTGGTTTCTGTTCCAGAAATTGCCACCTTCCCCTCTGGAACCTTCCTTTTTTTTACAGGTTTTACAGAATGTAAACCTCCAAATTGTTTTCAAACTGTGGAAGTGATTTCAGTAAAGGTCCTTTTCATTATGTCTGAATATTTTTTATGCCATTATGTGTCGCTTTAAGAAGGAACATTCTTTGGGCTTTCATTGGTCTTCATTTATCACATTATAAACCTTCTTGTTTAGTATTTTGTTTGAAATCGGCATTTGGATTACATTTAATATTTATGTTTCAGTGATGAATATTCGATCCAAAATTTTGGAACACCTCTGGTATAACTTGTCCTGGGACAGGTTATCAGCGATCGTCCACGGATCTTAAAGAGAATCGGATAACAATATTACACAATATAGTCTATACAATAAGTATTGACCACACATAATTGGTTTTATCGCAAAAACAAAATTAATATTAACCAGAAACAATGAATAAAACCAGCTAGTCTGGATCAGGTTCTATTACAAAATTGCGGACTCCATAACGTGTTTTGCGATTTGGCCGGCACTTTGTTTTTGCGTCATACACGCCATAGGTAATACACATTATGAAGCTTACGGGTGAAGGTGTATGACGCTGTTCCGTTCGTATCGCATAACACGTTTACATATCCATATAACGACATGCGCGATTTTTCAAATAGCGCATGGTTGACAAAATTGTTTTAATCATGTTATGGAGAATAAGTCCGTTTATTTGCAGGAAACGTCTCGATATGGTGTTTTAGATTATTTGATAACATATTGTAGTTATTCTTTGTTCATGTTCTCCGTTAAAGGAGAACCCGTACAAAAACGAATAATATTAACCAATATAACACTATAAAATAATTATTGGACCACATATCGAGTGTTTCAATAGAAAACCGAATTATATAACCTTACATGAATTAAAAACCCCTCTAGTCTGACCATTGGGCTATTTAAATCGCGCCAGTGGATAACGTTTATGCGATAACGACCGGCCGTTATGTCATACATGCCATAGGAAATACACTTCTGAAAGCACCAGCGTGAAGATGTGGACGCTACTCGTGCCGGCCGTATCTCCCGCAAAACAAAAAAAAAAAATAACACAATCTCATAGCCCATATCATATCCGCAATTTCAACAGCGCGTTCTCAGACAAAATGCTGTGAACTTTTATGGTTGTATATTCTGTTTTTCCTCCCCACAAACCACGCCATATGTGTTCAATAATTGGTTTTTTATAGCGTCTATTGTAATAGTTATTCTTGATGTAGGTTCCTCCTTTAAGAACTTGCTAGTTTTAAACTTCCTTTTCGGCCTTTCTGTAGGTAAGTTACCCGATTTGCATATTTTACTGAAAAAAAAACCTAATAATGCATTTTCATGTCCGAATACAGATCGTTCAAGGCCCTCCACTGATTGTATTTCTTTGAAACTTCCAATTTATGGAAATGTCTATACATGACATTGAAGTCACAAAAATATTGACCGATTGCATTTGTTTTATATCCTTTAATGCAAAAGCATTTATTACTCCATTGCATTTCATAATGTCCACATATTTTATCATGAACATCATTAGTAGTTAAGTAAACGCAGGGTTCCTGGCTAAAAAAAATTGTATGTTTTTCTAACACTTTGGCCCCCTACACTCAAATAGTTATTTAATTATATACCCCAAACCCTTAAAAACAAATAAAGGTCATAAGAATCTCAAGCAAGATAAGTTTTAATATAACTATCTAACATAATATGAAATTCAACATGATCACACAATAATGTTATTTGTTTTGTTTGGAATTATCTTTTAAATATTTTTAACTGAGATCAGTGTCATTAAAAGGAACGCGTTTTCAGTCGGTTTTGGCCGTATTTTTTACCCCACCTTCATCTCATAAGCGTCAGCAAGTACATTAATCCGGGTGCTTAATCTTAAACCAAAATAGTTTTCACACCACTTACCTTTCCAGATATTTGTTGTTTGTTCCTTTCTCTGCTCTAACCTGTGTGCAAGGAGTCCGTTTTTTCAGAGTTGGTTGTAACCTTTACAACAAAAACTGGCATACGTGGTACCGAGGTGCTATGCTCGACTCGTCCAACGGCATTGTCAATACGCCGAAGAGTGCTTGCACTCTGACGGGGAGGGTACAAACATGCCAAAGTCGCTGATTTCCTCGGGATATCGCAGAGTACGGTCTGTAAAGTCCTCAGACGACATCGAGAGGTGGGTCATTTGAGGCCACGAAAATCTTGAGGACGACCACGATTGACTACCAGAAGAGGTGCAGTAGAGCCCGGAAAATGCCAACGACCCGCCTTCATCGTTTGTGGAGAAGGCACTATGGAATCGACGTTTCCCGCCAAACTGAAAATCGGAGATAGCTTAACATGGTTACCGAGCAAGACGAATGACCAAATGTCCACGCCCAACCGTCCACCACAGAGTTGATTGACTTCGCTGGGCTAGGGAGCACAGAAGATTATAGCTCGGACCATGGCGCAATGTTGTGTTTAGCGACGAGAGCCGCTACATCCTTATCCATCAAGATGGAAGACAAAGGGTTCGTCAATTACGTGGTGAGAACCTCCGAGATCACGGTATTCAGGAATCGATTCAAGGTGGTGGCGGCTCAGTGATGGTATGGGGCGGTATTCATTATGGAGGAAAACGTCAATGGTGGTGCCAGATGGAAACATGTGGGGCAATCTAGACGGCAGCCCAGATCCAGGTCGGATCCAGATCAATCCGTTTCCTCGTAGACCAGTTTGCGTCTACACGGGCAACGGCAAACTTGATCCAGATCTGCAACGCGTACATGGTGTGTACACGCTTGGTTAGAGTCGCTGCACTTTAAGCGCGTACTTTTAGGTGACGCTTTAAGTATTCTTCGATCACCAAGGTTACACGTATCTTTTGTACACTTTACACTTCGGAAGGTCGCCGTACTTTCGCACTCACTCGGGGGGGGGGGGGGGGAAGGAAATAATGTTCGATACTAAATTTGGGATTTAGAGTTACGGCCTTCACGTATGTCAATGGGCTAAGTAGGAAATTTGGGGTATTTGCGTGATGAATTGCATTTTTCTGCTCGCTGAACCAGCGTAAATTTGGTATGATAGGGAAGAGAATCAATTTTTAAGTAACAATCTCGGCGAACCAAATGGTCCCGGGAGGATTTTGAATAAAAAGCCCTTTATTTATCCCCAGTTTCGCGGGGTTTTCAAAAATCCCCAACGGTCTGGATCAGCTTTGATTACAGAAGCCCCTTATGCATTTTTATGATGACACGCGAGTCCCGACGCGAGTATTTTACGTTCGTCACACTTAGGGAGTGAAAACAACAACAACAACTGGATTCCATATGTCTAACCGCGGACTCTAATCTCTTTTCCCTAAGCAAAATAACCTGGTTCATCGGGAGACTTTTTGTGCATTAGTAAGGCAAGGAATCTTTTTGATGCATGGTTTCCTCCATCGATTGGTTTTTTTGTTTATTATGTGCAGAAAAAATGTCGGCCGATCAGACAATGGAACACTGGGGAAATGCAACACTGATAACTACCGCGTGACGCACCGATTGTTGTAGGTGAGTGTGTTTGTGCAGCAACAGTGAAGACGCGCGCGGCTGGTTGCGTAAAACAAGATGGCGAAGCGAGGTGCTGAGAGCAATCGGTTACGTTGCTGCTATTCAATACACGCACGTTTTGCCCCTCTTGGTTTATATTCTTGCTCTGGTGGTCTATCCAATACTTCGCCACCCCGTCGCCCACCAGGCACCAATATCGTGTAGTTATTTTTCTTGTAGTTCTTTATTTGGGCAAAGCCCTTGAATTATTGAAATTCGTACGCGACTCGTACAATTCACCCAACTCGTACGCACAGACATACAATGCGGCTCGTCAGGTCATCTCTGCCAGCTGTTACACGCATCCATAAGCTATTATGGGTTTGGTCCGACCGTTTACAGAAGAGTTGCCAAAGATTATACTACCTTCTCCCCTGCACTCACTGCTCTGTGTTGGATTCTTAAACGGTATCCCGTGATCCTGTATCTGTGATCTGGATCTCGGGGGAAACGTTTGATCTGATCTTGCACTGCCGTTTAGATTGCCCCATTAACGCCGTCGTGTACCTGACATTCTGGAAAACCACTATAGAGTAATTGCTTTCTTTTTGTAAAGCGCTTTGACCTTATTTTGATAAGGCGCTATATCAGATGCTGTTGTATTATAGTTGTATAATGTAATCAGCCCTGTAGGCCCATTCAAATAAATAAATGATGCCTTAACCCAAAACTAAATGCAAACGAGTCATTTTCTCCGAAAGTGTATTGAGAAAACCTTTAAAAATTCAATAACAAGCAGCCAATTTTGTTTTAATATACCGAATGTATAGATTTTTGTCATCTGATTGGTTAAAGACATTCTAAGCCATGATGCTAACACTATTAGTTTCAATCCGCCCTGCTTGTTCACGAATCCGGGAAAATATCTACGTTTCTGTGCCATATTCCCTGAGGGCCGAAGCCGAATGGAATATGGCACCATAAACGTAGATATTGTTTTCCGTATTTCGTGAGAAAGGGGGCAACGATTTTATCCTTTAGGGAACATGAATTCTTTAATCTTAATTGGAAAACAAAAGAATGACTTACCTCTATCTTTATGAAGAAAATTCACAGCGTGTTAATTTAACCATGACGATGACACTTGTCAGCGATTCATAGTTCCAATACATGTAGGTCCATATCCATGGCTTCCAGTCCAAATACATATCAACTTTCATTGTCAAACTCAAAACTGCTTGTGAAAGCTAATTATTTCTCAATCAACAGGGGGATCTCAGGATAAGAATTCAAAGTTAAATTCTTTCAATCAAAAATTCCAACACATTAAATACTTATGAAAACAAGAAACATATAACCGTTCTGTTTGCAGCAAATCTCTAATGGTCATGAGGGTGTGGATAAACTTCACAACTAAGTTGTGAATATTGTGCAGGCCACTAAAGAGGAAGAGTTTATCTCTGCCGTGGGATCTCAAGCTTCAACATTTCGCGAGCTGTTGTTACCACTTGATTTCCTGCAGTAATGGTCATGTGAACCTCCTGTGTCTGCTGCTCAAAAATGATCCTTCATCCAAATCTCTTAGCAATGGACTCAAAGAAAATCTATTGGAATATGCCCTGGCTGGCTCACTGGTTGGAGACTGTGGAGGTGTTTTGAGCTGCCCCTACATCCACTTGTGTGAAGATTTGATAAAGTCGCAGTCTGGAATTGTTGGAACTGCGCTGGTTCTGCAGATATGGTTGCAGTTGAACTGGGTCTTGGCCTACTATCAGATTGTGCTAGCTTTGATTTTGTTGAAGCTGCACTGGAGTTGTTAACATACTACTAGAGCTTGAAGGTGTACTATTTTGGGGCTTCAACCCTTAGTTTTTGATGGTGCTGAGAGCTGTAACTGGTGCTGAACTTGAAGGCATGGACCCCATGGTACAGGTAGAGGTAGAACTTGGTCGGTCTACAAATACACTAGGTTGCCAAAAACCAAACTGTAGTCCAAGAATCGCCAAATCATTTAATCTACAGTCTGTATTGGCATTTCAGCATTTGAGTTTGGTCCCACAGCCCGGCCTCAACGAAGTCAGTACTAGATCTACTTGTTTGACATCGATGAACTGCTTTTGTAATCAATTTCAGGGCCAAAAAAAAAAAATACTAGAGTCTCGCTGAAGATTCACCATTTCCCATCTGCTCTTTACATGACACCGTTGGTAATAGCAGAAGCTTACAGAGTTATGTCCAGTCCCCCGCCTTTATCGCGAGTTTGCATACTTCTGTTCTGATCTTATTGTGGGTCACCATTAACTCGTCACGAATGATTGTATATAAAACTTTAGACAATCCTCGTATTTCATACTTCGCTTCCTCTGCAAACCCTGAATGTTTGGCAACGGCCCAGACATTTGCTGTAGTAGCCACACCTGATCCTTCACCTTTATATGATTTTCTCCCTAGTCGCTGCCAAAGCTTGTCACAATTGGGAATTTAGGTGCTGAAGGTAGGTTTCAATGATTTAAACTGGCATCGGGTATTACCTGTACTCGGCTCATGCTGTGTTAGCTCCTCCCTAATCTAGTTTCATTGTGAGTCTTGTCAATTCATCAATAGCTTTGCACACGTATCTTCTTCCAGTATTCACATCAGTCGTATGACGAACGTGGATTTGGGTTCATTCCAATTCATATTTCCGCCTCTCTGCGAAAAAATAAATCTAATACAAATTGACCTTTTCCTGAAGCTTCAATGGATCTGACCTTGAAGTGAAATTTCTTACAACTTCTGCAAATCGGCCTCGGCTATTTCTGGGTGATGAGAAACGTCACCTTTACCGATTTTTTTCCAACTCCCGAGCGCGGGTTTGAAAGATTCATTGGCACTTGGAATCCTTATCCTTAATGATATCAAACCTCTGTTGTTTGGCGGCGCCTTAAGATAGCGATTCAGACTATGGCGAAGATTTTCGAGTGTCGATGCTTTTGTAAAACCTTGCCTTGCTACTTTCACCACTCTGCTTCTGTTTACGAGCGGCCAACCAAAATCCTTCCAGCACTTCGTGAGTTTTTCGCCGTAAAAACTTTAGAAACACGCGTCGTCAAATTCGTCACTTTCGTCCAAGTACGCCCTGAGTGCTCGGCATGCTTTTGCGTTGGCTTTGATAGTATTTTTGGCGTTGACGTAACTTTTGTTTTTTCTATTGATTCCTCCCGCGAAAGATGTTGAAATCGCCGAGTGTCAGCCATTAGTGATGTCTGACAGAGTCACAGTTCTTGCTCACCCGCAATATGAAATAATAAATCCTTCAACACAACATTATATCGACTTAGCGAGCATTTATATACTAGAAACGGACAAGGACCATGGCGGATGTATGTGGTCACGGAATACGGAAATTCAGGGGCTGGTCTTTTTTTATTTATCAAAACACATCTCTTACACGTAATACTTACGACGTTTAGCCGCATTATTATAAAGTGGGATTAGACCGACTATTTTTTAATGTACGTCACGGATACGGAACATAATTCTGAGTGAACGGGCCTGTAAAGATAGGCGTCAGAAATACGGGATTTATTAAAGACATCCTTACCATGAGATTACAGAATTCATGTTCCTAAAGGATAAAGGCCTATATCATGTGTAGGCCATGTCCTGCGTGCATGCCTGGTTAAACAATTTTGTGTAACTGAGGGCTCAAACAAACTTTGAGAATAGCAATCAACCTTTCTTGTGTTGAAGAAAGTGATGTTGGAGTCCAAAACGGATTGCCGTAATCGACTTCTTGCCTTTTTTGTCGGCAAGATGCGTACATTTTGCTTGCATCTCCGAATTCAGCAACTTTTACACGGCCTTAGGGTGCCTGTAGATGGCCCGTCCATTGGTGTCAAATTATAATCCTCGAATTTCACGGTGTATTGTTACTGCCGTTTGGTATTAGCCCTATGAAGCCTTCATCGTGCTTCTTTTCAGATCTTCATCCTACAACCCAAACAGAGAAGGCCCTACTGATTCTGCGATTCAGCCATTCCATTGCTCTTGTTTGTATATAATTGTACACTACAGCACAAACTCCCCACATACGAGTAAACAATACGGTACTGCTTATATTCATCTCTTACACCAGCTTCATATGTACACTCATAATACGAGGAATAGTTTTTCGTCCGACAGTCTTTTACGCTGGAAAGGTTGCCGGGCATAGTTAATGAACTATGCCCGCTCTTCCCGGGGCATAGTTCATTTTGGTTCAATTCTTGAAGCTATGTTTAATTTTGCCTCACTTTTAACCAATCAGATGACGGGGATCCATATATGAGGATAGAATTTTGCACTTATCTGAGGTTGTAGGTCAACAGTTAATGAGTCAAATAGGTTCAAGGTCCCAGTGGTGGAATTTCAGATATAGCCGTTCGTTATAAAAAAACCTGGTTGTCAAATTGTGCTCTAATGATGCAGGAGCCTAAATATACTGGTTCACCATCTATAATATTCGTTGTATAATTGGAACGCAAAATGTGACGGGGGATACAGGGTCTATGGGACCGGGAGGTCACTAGTCATCACTCTGTAATTCTTGTGTATAACGTTCAACAAAAATAATCTACATTTACTTACAAGTTAGACAAATTTTACCCCAGGGTGACCTTGAACTTTTTATTGGCCTATTTCTGACTATAACCGTAGGTAGGGCAACCTATACTTTTTTACCTTAGTATAGCCCAATAAATTGATACATCTTTAATCGATTCGAACAATTCTATTTGTTTTTACCCCACGTTAAATTTTTCCCCTTATTTTCAACATGTCAACTAGGTTGATTTTTAAACGTTAATATATTATTTTGACAATTTCACAGTATATTAACATCAAGTTGTTTCTTTTAAAATTTGTTTTGGTCAAAATGTAAAATTATGGCTATTGATTTTCTTGATCTATCGAATGTGAATCTGGTTCTTGTCAAAATGAGACAGATTATAATACTCACAGTGGATTTTTGCACGAATTATCCTTTTATGATAAGTCTATGAGACTTGGCACAAGGTCATTGGCTATCGCAATTTTCCCATTTTTAGGGGGACAATGACAAGATTACACGGAAGGCCATTATTTTACTCTTCAGGTTCAGAGGATAGCAAAGTGGTTAAAAAAGATTACACTATGTTATATTTTGTCATATATAGATTTTGGAGTCGTGAAGTGGAAATGCTGAAAAATAGCCAAAAAAGTTAAGAAATGTTCTTCTTCTTCTATTCAATATTGGCAAAGGATTTAAATCAGAATACTTTGAACTATATCATAGAGCATAAAAAGGTCACTAGCCACTTAAAGATGCACTTTAAAGGAGATTTCAAGCATCCATAATAGTTTTAAGGTGGTGATTTCATATGGATTGACATTCATATGTTTTTTACTTTGTATTTTGATAGACTGGTCTTAACAGTGATTTTTATTTGTTGTCTATTTCAATATAAAACATCGGCTGAATTTCGTATTTGCTCCAAATTGGAGCGAATTAAAAATCCCAATTTTTGTACTAAATAATAAGTTCACAGCGTCCGGCCTTCAAATGGAGATATTTTAATGGAAGTGTTTCATCAGTGGCAAACATCGGTGCTCCCATTGTTTTAGAGACACCAGATATGTTTAATTTCTCGTTGTAACTTTATAGAAATGCTTTAGACTCTGTCTACTTTGACCACATAAAATGAGAACTAAACAGAGCAATTGGAGAACTATTTCTTAGTTACATTGCCCAATCAACACCTTGCTTCACTTTTTACCAAAGTCGGAGCAACTTTGAATTTTTGACTTGTGATTTACACTTTCAAATTTGATCACATAACTCGAAAACCATATTGGTATATGAACAACTACATTTAGCTACTTTCACCATTTTGCTCACATACCTCAAACATATTGGTATATGAACAAACTATGCATATTTGGAATCCTCACTACCAGTAGAACGAGACAATGCCGATAGGAATGGGAGGCCCTCTCTAGTTTCATGAGAACGGATGAATTTGAAACCTTCCGCATTATGAAAAGCGCCAGCTCAAATTTTACCTTTTCGTAGTTTTAAAAAAAACCCTTAACATACATTCTAACAAATCGCTTTATTTAAAATTATAATCAGGCTTCAATGGGTAAATGAAAATTTCAAAATATGAACCCTTGTTCCCTCAAGAACAACAATACCGCTTTGCAAGGATGTCCGTTATATTAATTAGCACCATATATGGTATTGGCTTCTGTTTCTGGGGGGGGCATTTTTTGCATTTATTGTTTTCTGTTGGGGGGGGGGGGCTGACCACTAAAAAATTTCCCAAAACAACAACCTATTACGAATATATACTTCACCACATAATGAGTAAGGCATGCTAATCACCAAGGGCTGGATGGGCACATGTTAAACAGCTGACCATGCAGGTTCAGGGTATCATAATCACTAAAATGGCAGGGGTGTATTGCCAAAATACTGGTTGAATGCAGCTAGTGAACTGCGCCATGGTGGAATTGAGTTTTAATAGTGAGAGTTAACTTGCTCATGATATAAATAGCGCTTTCATGGGCCTTAAGATGAGGCCATTGGGTTGCATAATAGAGTTTTTCCTTGGTGTAAAGACCGTTATAGAATACAATCTTAGCACACATTGCACTACATCACATAAGCTAATACCTATTTGGGTATTTTTTAAAGGGGCTCCCTCGTGTGTTCTATAAAGGGCCTGCCTCTTGTCGCCTCTTGTAGCTATGAAGGACACAAGGTCTATCTGGGCAGCATTTACAAGCTCCCTAACAAAGGGCAGCTATGAAGCATCCTTTCCGTTCTTCAAAAACGCTTGCGTACATGATAAAAGATAGTTGTAAAACACCAAGTCAAAATTGATGAAACTATAACTATGATGATTATGAGGGCCTCCTTCATTTCTTATGCCGCGATGTCCTTGGTATACTTCAACAGATTGGAAATAATTTCAAATTTTCTCCATCTAACCTTTCATTGCCCTCTCACGATGAAAGGTAAGAAACTTGTGTTCCCATATCCCATCCCTGGGGTGTGCCTATCCCACCCCCCACTCTGTGGCAAATTCAGAGCCAATTTCAATTCACAACACATTTCAAATGCACAATTGCCTCACAATTTGTCATGAATCTGCTCTGCTTCATACTAGTCAGTGGGTGTGGGGGGGGGGGGGGGGTGTTGGGGGGGGGGCCCACGTCAACTACTTCAGAAGTTTTGCCAATCTTCTTATTTTCCATGGACCATGTTTATTGACCCATAAAGGAGTTGAATTTCAACTTGTCTAATTCTCATCGCTTAAGGCCGCTTTTCAAAATGGCCGCCAAAATGGTAAAACAACTATAAAACAAAATCGTCGTGTAGAAAGTGGCTTCATACAAATTTATTAAGTCTGGTTTTCAATGTGACCTAATTGTAACCCTATTCATTTATTTTCAACCAAAAAAAAAAAAAAAAAAAAAAAAAAAAAAAAAAAAAAAAAAAAAAAAAAAAAAAAAAAAAAAAAAAAAAAAAAAAAAAACAAAAAAAAAAAAAAAGAACAAAAAAAAAAAAAAATATCACATTCTCAATGATGCTTTTTTGCAAAATGGCGGGCCAAATGATAAAAAACAATAAAGAATAAGTAGTCACGTATAAAGTTGGCTTCAGAAAATATGTTGAAGTGGATTTCAAATGTAGACCTTGATAATATCCTCATAACTGTCATGTCAAATTCTCAGTCACAGCTTTCAATGATTTGAACTTTTTGTCAAATGGATGCCAAATGATAGGAAATACTCTAAACAATAGAATGGTCCATGATTTAGGAACGACATCTTCCTGGTAAGTTCTTCCATGTCAGCTTGATCCAGCGTTTCGAACGGGGGCGCAACTAAGAGGCGCAGGGCCCTGTTAAAGTCCCATTCATGGACAAGCTACTTCCTGGGAGGACCACCGTGAAACATTCCTTAAGAGGTCATTCAGGCAGGTGAATTGACAGCGGTCCGATCCCCCTGAGAACCATGATGGACAGAAGCTGCGACAGTGCGACAGGCTCTCATGGAGCGTGAGCTGGCCCCTTGTTGCTGGGAAACCCATGTGAAGGAACTCTACTACGTTTCCCAAGAGGCCTTATATAAAGGTTGACCATTGTTGGTCTTAACTTGGCACAATGGCGTGATACTTCCTGATACGGACATTGTACGTCTTTCCTCGTTGAAGGATGTCTTGCCTTTCCTGCCATGACAACAGCTCTTCAGAATTAACGGGCTGCTGCCGTGTAGGATCTATGAAAGTCGCACCATCAGGTGAAGGGTCTGAAATCTCTCGCTAGAGGAACTTGAGTCTTGTGCGTTCATTAATAGTCTCTCCTCTTCGGGAGTTAAACGGTGTTCCGCCACCGTGCGACGAGTACTTCGGGATCACATATGTCTGGGCAGATGTGTGGCTATTAGAAGCATTTTGAACTCGTTGGATCCTCGAGAGTCTTTCCCGCACCCTGGGTAAATCTCGCTATCGGGTGAACCATAATGCCAATTCCTGTCCCAGCTGATCGTCATTGCATCCATGGCGAACGCCATCTGGTCCGCCCCCATGACCAGTATGCCGGGAGTTGCTTGTTCCGTCCGCTGTAAAAAGGTCGAGTTAGAGGCCGCTGTGGTTTTTTGAACACCACCGTTGTAACTGTTGGGTTGAGGTGCCATTCCACCGCCAAGCCCTGACCTTGTCGGGCATGGATGGATTTTTGTTCCCCTTCTCGACCAGGTACCGCTAGAATGTTGCCTGCTCCTGGGAGATTGACTGCCTGGAGCTCGATCCTCTGGCGCCTGGCACCATATCATCAGCTTCATTATCTGTGACATATATCCAGGCTGGCGGGTACCTCGCCGTTTGTTTTATATCAGTCACTACCATGAGTTGTTGCAGCGTAGTGCGATCGACTGGTCCCTTGACTTGTGAAGTAACCGCCGTAATTCCAGTGGAACCGCCACAGCTCCAGGTATTGGTTGGTTGGTGTATCTCTGCAATGGCTGGAGTCCAAGACACTGCCAATCGCCAGCCTTCCCATTGGGCCCCCTAGCCGTCTTGGACGTGTATAATGGTAGCATAGACGAGGGACCACACAGGGTGAATGTTGTGAGGCGGCATCCACCATCTGAGGGGTGGTGGACCCTGTGGTGGGGTGGAGAGACGTTTATCCCCTTCGACATCCAGTTCTCTCTTGGGGCTGAACTTGGACAGAATGTGAAGTTGTATGTATCAGTAGGGGCATTGGGAAGGAACGGCTGTGAGATGGCTATAAGTCCAGACAGTACCACAGTTTGGGCTGGACAGCCGTCTACACTGGCGAGGAGTCCCGTCGCATAGGACGATAGATGCGGTTCTCCCTGTTGTCGGGAACACTTCCCTCTGCCGAAGTCTTTGACCGAGCCGGACTGCAGGGTCTTTGGATATTGGGAGACTGACTCCTCCCATTTTAGTTCATTTGGCCTGACATGACCTGCAGGTCTCCAGATTGAAAGTATGGCCTCTGGGGATGAAGCAGTGAATCGAGGTAACGTATATAACATTCCTGGCACCGCAGAGCTCGGCATCACCTGACTATCCTTGTGATGGTCCTTGGGGCCGTGAATAGCCTAAAGCGCAGACGCTTGAATGGAAGGTTTCACGTTGATGTAAAACCGAGTCTGAGTAGGTTATGTGTTCAAGTCACTGTTGCCATATTCCTGGATTATGCGCTAGGTTTCCAGGTGGAAAGATATGGGTCGAATGTTAACTGTTAAGTGGGCTGAGGTTAAGTATGGGGCGCCATTCGTCCGACTTCTTCGCCGTTAGGAATAATGTTGAAAGCTTGGGACAGTTTCTAAGACTCTTTTAAGGCTACACAAATCACTGTATTTTAAGAGATTATGACCCATAAACCCATTAAATGGCCATTAACCCTCGTCGCCCGAAGGGGGGGGTGGTGGTTACCACCCCTTCAGGTTTTTCCCCCGCTTTGCAAAAAAAACTTTGGGGGGCCAAATTATTTAATGTAATTGTCAATTGACATGTTTGCGCTCCTTTTTCATCCAAAAACAAACATCCACCGGAGTATAGGTAAGATAAGGGTGATCCCAGGGAATTGAGGGGGGGGGGGGGTGGGTGTCAAACCCCTTCGCCAGGAGAAGTACAAATATGCCTAGTACAACCAGGAAATCCCATACACTTGATTTGTACCGATAAATAACATTACGTCACAATAACATCATAACGTTCGCATGTCAAGCCAAACGTCATTTCCACAACATCTGTTGGGTAAAATTCAAATTTTCGCCGAAAAGGTTAGGATTCAGATTTTCATGCGGTTGTGAACCTATTTGATGGGAATGATAGTTTTATATAATGAGGCATTATTAGTGCTATAAAAGGTGTTTGAGTCGTCTAAAATCGCGAAATATAGGAACCATAATTCAGTATTTCTTAAAATTTAGATTTAGAATCAATAGGAAAAGAAGAACTCTAGCTATCCTTTGGTACCAATTTACTGGAATCGTATGTTCAGTAACAAAATTGGCTCAGGTAGACAAGGGTTAAGTCCCCTTGAAGTATATGTTAATATTCTGCATTTATGCATTAGTATAATATAAATAACAAAAGACCATTTTGCACAAAAACACAAACATTATAACATTATATGAGGCAGTTTCTTAGAAGAGATTCTTTAAAAATAATGTCATTTGGCGGCCATTTTGAAAATGGCCATCAACCAGTTAAAAAGACTGAGAATTAGACAACAAGTTGAAGTGTTATTCCTTGTGTGGTTTTTTGAACACATGAAGGTGAAAAACAAACTTTGGCAAATCTTCTGAAACTTGAATAGCAACAAGATGACGTGTGCCCCTGACTCTGTTTGTTGTACTACCAAGATCCTTAAGCCAATTTTGGATGACTAATGCCCAAATTAACTGAACACATACTGGTAGGTCAAAAAGCTAAGCTCAAATCTGTACAAACATGTATTAATC
Source organism: Ophioderma brevispina (assembly GCA_023653785.1). NCBI lineage: Eukaryota > Metazoa > Echinodermata > Ophiuroidea > Amphilepidida > Ophiodermatidae > Ophioderma > Ophioderma brevispina. The sequence goes on along the minus strand of JAMKCH010007310.1, from coordinate 18,698 downwards.
ATTTTTCTGCTTTTAATCCCCCATGAATGCTATAAGTAAACGCTCTTATAACCTCCTCACTACTTTTCACACAATTTCATGTCCCTAATAGCTTCTAGGTGTACGCAGATTGATCCCCATGGGTCCTCTCCGTGACTTTTTAACTCCTATGGCAATAGTACACCAGAGATGTTGGAAGTTTTAAAACTTTTTTTATTTTTTTATCTTTAATAAACTGATCATCATTGTTTTTCAGGATTGTTTTCGGCATTGTTACTTGTGAAGGCTTTAAAATTTGAGCGATTTGGTTCGTAACAGTATTTTCAAAACCAATTGGCATGGTGGCTCTTTTTAGAACACAATTACCATGACTTGCTGCCTCAGGGTAGATTTATTAAGCCGTTCGATGTCGAAGTACTCGGGTATGTTTGCATTCTATAAAACTGATGGATCTTGTGCTATGTAGAGTGATTATAAATAGCCGTGGTTTAATGTCATGAAATGTAATAACCATTACATTAAAGGTTAAATATTTTCATGTTCTGTACTTTCACATGTAGTCTTTAAAATAAAATTTGGTATTTTGTGAATTAGAGAACAAATTAAACAAAATTTGGTATAAGGTATAATTGTACCACTGCAGGTAAAATATTTAAGAAAATTCCAGTTACATGAAGAAATGAATTCAAAATTCTGTTTATGATAATTACACAATAACAATTGAACTCCGGAATTATTACAATCGTACGTTTTCTGTGTAGCTTAATCTTTACTGATAACAGACAAAAAATTAGAGAAGGCAACATCCCAAAGCAAGATGACATAAAATAGATTGTATGTGTGCAGCAGATTTTACAGTACCCTTCAGTCTAGTTGTTCTCGTTTAATCATACATTAATAAAGATGAAGCGATTTTGACTGCTTACGGGATTGGGGGGTTTCCAAATAGGATGGTTGAAATATATCCTTTAAAATCTATTTGAAGAAAACAATTTGAGTATCGCGAGATAAAAAAACACGTGTCCTATATGATCAGGACTTAACCTCCTCATCACTTTTGTTGGTAGACCCACTCAAAACACGAATTTTGTTAAACGTTTTATAATTATATATGGTTACCTTCTTTTTCCAAACTAGATGCATTTTGAAACTACCTACCTTTTTAAAAATCCTTTCCAAAGTCCCCCGAACGGTTTTTACTATGTTAGTTTCTGCCTCATGTACGATTTTTTTGTTCTTGGTGCGATTCTTAGTCTTCTTAAAATAGGCCACCCAAAATGGCATCTCAAACCATCCAGTCCACAATCCTTAATTCTTGTCATCTTCCCAAATCATGTTTCCTGTTTAAATTATTTCAGCTAACTTTAAAATCTGATAATTAAAAAAAAAAAAAAAAAAAAAAAAAAAAAAAACAAAAAATGTAAACAAATTGCTCCTATAAAGGCTACACTTTATGTCTTATAATAAATATTAAAATCACTTTTTTATTTGAAGAATTTTGTTATTGTGCATTTTAGCTATATGTATGGCAGCGAATTGTAGTCGGAAAAATCTCATAATTAAATCATTTCACATTTGTTTTTTTGAGATGACATTTCAGGGAATATGAAAGGGATGGAGGTTGTCCTTGTCACATGGTGAGGTTGGCCTAGTTATGCATGGTGAATTCAAAAGCCTGTCTCAAAAAAAATGGTACATCAAAAACCGATTTTTTCAATATTATATCTCACATAGGTAAGTTGTTTTGTACATGCCTCATTCAGAGAGAGACCAGTCTTTCCAGGATTTTTTGTTTCATCTCATTGCTTTTTCACGAGAGATAAATCCAGTTTACTGCGGAACACAAATCGAGTTTGTGTGCCACTTTCTGGTTGATGAAAACGTAACGAAGTAGTTTAAACATAAGTTATTCACACTTGAACAGAATATGAAATGTTTTAAAAAGAGATTAACCTTCATAAAGAAACTCTAAAACATACGAAAACAGTTATGTAATAATGGTGGAAGTTATGATCAGTAAGTTCTTGCTTTAAGATAAAGTGAATAACATCCAACATACTGTTGTTTGTCAGAGAGAACCTAGAGCGTACAACCGGCGTACAGCAATCTGGAAGAGCGTTTCTAAAGTCCTACCACCACTTTGATACTTTGCTTCCAAATTTTATTATTTCAACAATTAGTAAATGCACAAAGATATGCATATTTTAAACCATTTTCTTTGGATTTGGAGTGTTTATTTTGGTTGCACTTACATCCTTCTGGCATGATTTTAACAGATACAATCTTGTCATAAATTCAAAGCTCCATTTCATTGCTGCAATAAAAGTTTGTATTGTTTTGTTATTTATGAAAGAAGATTTTTATATGAACTGATTTGTTGACTTTAAAACTGTTCCGATAAGTAGACTTCCTTTTTTTACTAAAATTTTAATCTGTGTTTTTGTTTTCTTTTTGTCAAGTTGCAATCGTTTTGTGAGCTTTAAGACCTGCATGGCAATACATGCGTGAAAAACTCTGCCTGCATAAAAGTGGCACAAAATCGATTTTGGTCATATCGCCACTAACTTGATTATATCTCGATTGACAAAAGCAAATGAGAGGAAACAAACACCATTGGAAAGCCTTGTCTTTGGTCTTTAACATTATGTCAAGAAGGGGAAATGACTTATTTGAAAAATTTCATATTTAACAATTTTTTTCTGATGTACATTTTTTTTTAGGACAGGCTGTATGTTGTCTGATGTTATGTGTGTCAGTATGTTTGTGACTGTTCATTAATCCTGTACTGACAATACTGAACTGCCACCAAAAAAATTAGGGTGGTAGGGAGGTAGACCATGGTGACTTCTGCTGCTGTATACTTTGCAGCAAGATATAATCATATTCATGAAATGATGAACTTATTTGCAATAACAAAACAGGCCTTTGACAAAATGCAAACTACCAAGAACTTCGAAACTGGTAGGGGTGCTGTATAGTCTGCTTCTTGATATCTACATTTGAATATGAATAAAATCCAATACATTAGGCCTAAAGGGCAGATCCAGTAGCGTTTAAAACGTGGCGCACCCTGCAAGTACATAATTTTGCCGAAATATTTCTTTTAAAATGATATAAACATCAGTTTTACGGTTTTGTTTCACCTCTAGTATGTGCACTTCTCTTGGAAATTAATTTAAAATTGCCAATTTCCGGCGCGAATCTATTATATATTAAATCGGTTTTAAAGAGGTGCTTACGTGCGATTATGCACAATACGCCGTCGTTACGAGGTACGAAACGTTGACCTCTAAAACCGGCCGGTTAAAATGTGAGTACGAGGTCAAAACATAATTGCTTTGTTGTGGACATGACAGTTGTCAACAACATGGCAGGCGATGGTCAGGCTAACATACGGAAAAGGTCGAGGTGAAAAAGTTGCATTATGCACCATATTCCTGATGCAGAGCCATTTAAAGAAATCAAGTGGACCAACTATTTTTAGTGAGAGGAAAGATTGGGATGGACTTGGCGGCCGGAGAAGAGATGCAGCAGCACTCGTTGCTGTCATCAATGACATGAAAGTATGTGACTGGTGAATGTGGAAAGAAAAGAACCCACAGCCACCAGTGTTGGGGGTCAGCTTTTCCAGCAGGACGTCGGGGTTCAGCCAGGTGCTACAACAAGAATTTACGATGTGAACAAAAATAAGCGGAAAGGAAAATGATCAAGCAGGTTGTAGACAGACTAATGTTGAAATAAAATTACAAAAAAAGTTTCATCATAATGTGATGTCAGTCAATGTCACAAAACACACATTCACACATGAACACAACAAACAAAGACTCGCATTAAAATAATTCGAGCGTACCATGATGCAAGCACGTATACACTCGACTCATACTTAAAAAAAATTAATTTAATTAATAGTAATACCAGCATGATCTGTACCAAGGGTTAGGCAGCCAGCAATGTGTTGGGGTGCCCGTAACTAGTGTGGGTTGGTGTGTATTCCCGTAGGATTTTCATGACTTAAAATTGATTTTGTTGATGTTTGGGCTTCAATAGGACCCTAAAACTGTCACAAAATGATGGGGTGCAAATTTCGGACTGATGCCCCCTCCTGCAAAGGGGGGAAATGTTAGTACAGGGAAAAATTAAATCGAGTCAAAAATTGTGTTTTAATGTGGACTAACGTGTTATCGTCTCATCCTAAGGATTAGAAAACGTATATATTTGATAGGTTCCGACCTTTAGTTAAAGCGGTATAGCCCCATAATGGTCAAGGTCACCTGGGGGAAAATGCTCCCGATTGTAGAAAGTGGTGTCAAATTTCCTTGTGTACTCTGAAAACAGAAAGCATTTTAATTGATTTTTGATATCATCCATTGCGACATCCATGGGAAACTGTTCTGGTCACACCCATAGACCATGTAGACCCTTGCGACATTTTGGCCAGTAATTAGCCAACCATGTCAGACACGTAAAATAATAATTTTTGGGTCCTGTGAGACAATACAAACCAACTTATCAACCAGTTTCATCAAAATCTGAGGCATTGATAAATTTACCCCAGGATGACCTTGAAACAGTATGGGGCTTTATAGTGCTTTAGCTAAAGGTCGGAACCTAGCAAATAATATTTTTTAATCCTTTTAAGGAGAGGAAACATGTTAATGTACATGAAAAAACAATTGATCGATTTTAAATTTTTCTGTAGTAACATTTCCACCATTGAGGAAGGGGGCAGCAATCCAGTCGAAAATTTTGCACTCCATATGTTTCTGACTGTATGGTCCCTATTGACTGAAAACACAGCAATGAAAAATCAACTTTAGCACCAAAATCTACGGGAGCTGTTTCATTGACATTACCAACCCACACTATACAAATTATCGATTCGATTATTAATGAGCATGCCATATGACTCATGGGATGACTTTAGTACATGGTGGAGGTAATTATGCCAACACATCCTTCAACTTGCCGAATTCATTGGGTCGGTGGCACAATACAAATTCTTTCCCTAATTTATGTGATATCTTCTGACATTATGACACCCGTGGTTATGAGTTGCCACAGTTGTGGGATGAGGACTAAAATGTAAATTTAAGTAGGTGTACAGTCGCCGTCACAATCTTTTCTGAAATAGGCGCCTGCATGTTGTTTTATTTTTAGTGCTATTATATCAAAACAACATTGCCACCTTTCGCCCATAATGCTCGTTTGAAATGAATCCTAATGTTACAATTAAAATGTTTCATATTTTCTCTTTCGCATCAGGGCGGTATGTTCCAAGGTCGAGACTGAGAGAGGTACCACAGCTTGTTGGAATCATGCGATGGATGTCTGCAACGGTTGGCAGATATTCAACATGTAATCCACCTCTACGACTCTACAACCCGAATAGTAACTTCAAAACATGGCAGGGGAACATGAGTTAAGTGCTGTTACAATGTACATTTATACTTTGGAATACCAATAATGTGAATACGTCCAAGCGTCAAATATCGCAATTATGATCTTGTCATTGCCAGATTATTGTGAACGGATGTTTGACGAATACTGCTTGTTGTATGTTTTCCCATGAGAGATCTGTGCTGGTTGGCATTCCCGGGGTGATTGAAAATGTTAGACTGGATTAGGCCAAAAGAAAAAATGGTTGTATTGGAGAGTAACCCGCCCTACCCTAATTTTTGAAATCACGCCTGTACAAAAGTATACCGACCCTAATTTTTTTTACCCTTGATTTTCAAAAATCTTATTTTTACAATGGTTTTTTACTGATTTTTAACCAATTTTCTCAATATTTTTTGTGTTTTTTGTGTCGGTTGTAACTTGGAAACTTCTCTTTAATAAGAGTCAAAAAGTTCAATATAATCACAATTACAATTTAAATAGACTTGTGGGATGGATTGATGTAGTAAGCACTAGATTATAAAAAAAAATCCGCCCCCGCTACCCTGTTTTGCACTGGCCTATTTTTTGCCTAATCACTGCCAGTCAGACACCATCTAAAACCCCCTCAGGATATCGGAGACACCCCAAAATGAATGCTGTACATGCGCGTTACAACGAAACGTATGAATAATCCATTTTTATTCAGAGAGACAAGAAGTGATTGGCAATTACCTAGCACCGACGGGAACATTTACCCGCAGGTGTGCAAATCACACAGGAAAAAAAAATGAGATTAACAATGACGCGTCAGTGAATCTGGTAGATTCAAACAGAGGAAAGTAAGAGCCGGCAAGGGGAGGGAGAAGAGAATTATAATCAAATGGCAAAAGGATACTTGATGGTTCGGACTGTACCCCTCAAGGATTGAAGAGATTAAATGGAATATGGTTGCTTCTAACTGCGCTCAGACATTAACCCCCCTGAGAGACCTTGCCTCATAATAACTAACTGTCAGTCGACTTTTTAAAATTCATTAAAATTAAGATCTCAAAAACTGTATGTTCTCCCCACCCCCAAAATGAAATTTTGTTTAAATGTTAAAAATGTTATCCTCATCATTTACTGTAACCACTTATCATTGACCAATTTTGATAAATATTATTAATTTTCCTGGAGATGCATGGCCAGCGCAATCAAGTGTTTAAAAATGTGCACTTGCCCAGACTAGAACAGCAAACTCTGTATACCATTCTGATGCCTACCGTCAGGAAAGCGACGGAAACCCCTTTCGAACCTAACACTTGTAGATAATATCAACGCTCCTCTACTCTGGCGTGCTAGGCTTACTTGCAAGAGGCACTGTGCTAGTTTATGGAGGGGTTGCTGGTTCAACGGGCCAAGTTGAACATTTTATTCAATATACTTGGCATGCGATGGCCATATCAGGTAAGGTTTTGTCCAACGATGCCAAATTATTTTTTGTAATTTCTAAAAAATTAAAAAAAAAAAACATTTATATTTTATTATATTTTGATTTTTGTACTTCTATGTACATTTTTTTATTATTGATCTTTCCCAAATTTTAATTCCTAAGTGTTGTTATGATTTTTTATAAAGTTGCAAGAGAGATTTTACACAAACAGGTGTCTCTAAAAATCTGAAGTTCTAATTTTGCACTGGTGTAAAGTTTCTATCAAAAATATTCCCATCTGAAGATGTAAGTGAGAAATATTTCTTTAGTTAAAAAAAATTGTGAAATTTCTATTTTCCTACGTGGATAGGAGGAGCAATACAAAATTCAGCTTATGTTTTTCAGCAGCATTCTAAAACCTGTTGTTTTCACTTAGCAAATTTTTAAAACAAGGTAAGAGAAAACTTTGAGTGCATCTATGAATCACAAACATAGGACACCTCACATGGAATTCCTCAAAATCGGTTGGGAAAATTAATTTTTCACAATACGGTAAGTTGCCGTATCAATCTGAGTTTGGTGGGGGGGGGGGGGGGTCGTCGGACAAGTCAAAAATTTAAATGCACATGGTCCAGGAGGCATAGTTCATGTTCACTCCATTAGCACAAAGCTGTTTGAAAGTCTCATTATTAATGACAAAACCAAAAATAAAACAAAAAATTTTCGAGGCGACACAGGTTTTGAAAATGATTGGAATATTTAGTACACCAAATACAGTCTGTGTCACTTTTACCAAAACAGGGGTGAAAAGTTATTCTTTCCTAGGAGCGAAATGCATGTTCAAATAGGTACCTAACAGAACTTACAACCATTTCCTCCGAGTGGCGCTTCCACTCCCGCATTTTTTGCCACCCCTGTTTTACCAAATTTCATTGCGGGCAAATCATGATTTCTTAAAATAGTTTCACGTCTTTCTATGGAGAATGGAAATAGAGGGCGCTCTAACATAGAAATCATGACATTTTGAGCCTATATGGCAAATTTCCCGCAATGGATTTGGCTCTGATTTGCAGAAGGGATGATAGCTCTTGCAGGTCCCTCCTTATATCAGTTGTCAAATATTGGGTCTGCCCCGAATGCTTAAAATTGTTCTAAAAATCAAGAGACAATTTGTATGGGGTAAAAGCTGTGTCAGGAGCATAGTGTATTACAATATGCTTCCTGGTTGCATATGGTCCTGGACCGTATGGTCATGGAGCTTAATTCCCGACCAAAATCTCGTAGAAGCGCACTTATACGCTAAGTGGGTAATGAGGGCTTGCATGTATGAGATTTTGGCCCAAAATAATGCTCCAGGACCATAATAATGGTCCTGGAGCATATATAATCTGGAGAAACGTTCTAAATCCACATGTCCAGGAGCATACATTGTATGGACAAATACGCACCTGAAGCTAGTACTCTTGATAGAATGTTATCTTGAAGAATATGCTCCTGGTGCTGCGAAGCAGTATTTCACAGAAACTATTTTTTTTCCACTGCTCAAGGAAGCTTGACATTTTGTTAAATATGTCTGGAGCATTGTTGCATGCAAAATGCTCATGGAGCATATTTGACCTTAAACTAGTTCTCCAGATTATTTTACTCCAGGATGTCAACTGTAATGATCATTGTGCACAAGTAGCACGCTTACAATCTGGGCATATTTACCAGGAAAGGCTTGGTGATTCTGCATGTCCAAATTGTGATACGCACTGAAAAAGTACTGGCATTGTCTTTCTTAAAGGGATTTCAAGCCAACCACTTGTATGTTCGCATATCCATGGCATTAAACAAAAAATACAAAAATAGTTTTGATTTTGTTTTGAAGTTTCGGATTAGCAAGTCGCTGCTTATCCATTTAATTAGGGCAATACCCTTAATTTTCACCAAGTAATGATAATTTTACCTTATGAGTTGTTAGCTGAACAATCCACGGCCATATAGGAATGTGAAGGTTCTTTGATAGTATTCTTTTATAATCAATTATGGATATTTTGAGTTATGTAACACATGAAAAATGGTTAATAAAAATGTATTGTCTGCTTCTTGCCTTGTTTGTGTGAGGACTGAATTATTTACTGGGTAAATGTACTGCAGTTAATTTTAGGAAAGCCTTTGGGAGGGAAAACACTAAATGCAAGTGTGAGTGGCATTAGAAATGTTAATCACTGTTTATACCATTGTTACCGGCTGTGGAGAGTTGGCTTTTTAGCTGATTTCAGCTTTTTTACTGCCTTCAAAAAAATAAAATAAGGAGTTTCTTTCATTTCCAGCCAGTTTTAGGCCTCTACACCCGTTTTTATGCTATATTTAGCTATTTTTAAAAACCTCACGCACAGTCTGTATAATAAGTATACAGTCGTTGCATTATGTGGGAGACCACATTTTTTAAGTACCTGCAAATTTCAATCAAAGTGCAAATTGCATATATGAGAGGAATCCAGAAGTATTTAGTTTCAAATGTTTCAAATATGGTGTAACAGTCTTTGAAAGTGGCAGATTTAATTTTATGTACTCTTGCCAATTAGCTAATTCCCATTGCTGTTTAACTTGGGCACTTGGAGACATGAAGTAACATTTGCAAGATCAGGATATGATTCAAGTTGCATCATGATGGGGGGGGGGAAAATGGACATCGGGAATAACCCCACATGCACGGGGATCTTGATTTTAGTTCTTTCTTTCAGTTCTTGGGATATGGGGATCTTGAAATCTGGCCAGCAGGAATTACAGATGATATGGGTGTTTTCACAAATGTTTATAGGAGACATGGGTAAATATTTGGAAAAAAAAAGATCTAAATTATGCCAATTCCTCCTCCCCAGAAAACCCCCCTTTGAAGAAAGTAGCCCCTCTCCTAAAACTCCTGATACGGGCCCTGGTTCTTCTGCCCTATCCCTCTAATAAATTTGGATAGGTTAGTTAAGTTAGCCCTCTGACACACTTTACTGACGCAATTATGAATTTTGAAATTTGGGAGAAAAATTTTTTAAATTCTACTTTTATTTAACCGTTCAAAAAAAAAAAATCCTGGTACGGGCCCAGTCTTCACAATTAGGGCGCGCCCCATCGGAAAATTAGAGTATTTCTGTAAGTGTAAGGTGACCCACCTGACACTTTTCTAACACAATTATGAATTTGGAAATTCACAGAATAAAAAAACATGTTCATTCCATTTAAGGTTTCAAAATAGAATGTTGCCATACCCAATTACAATGTTCATATAATTTGGAAGCAGAACACGCAATATCATTGGTTGGTTGTTGCTATCTTAAATGAGACAGATATTGATAGTTTTTGAGTGTGTCGTCTCCAAGTGGTACGCGCGCGTGTATTTACGGTTACGCAGTGCAAGCAGCTCGTAGGGATTGGTTCATTTTTGACAGGGGAGGGATATTTTTGCCCTTTTAACGTTAGTATTGAAATATACAAATATTTTCGGTTGATTAAAACAACCCAAAAACTAAATAGGAATTGAGAATAAAAGATAGAAATTGTTGTTTTGCTATCTAATATAGTGTAATATAGGGATGGCAGTTCCCCCAAGTATTATGATCGTTAGTATATTGGACTGACATCCCCAATATGGACACGAGCAATTAGATAGGCCAAAACCCCAATCCTTATCTTTATTCTATAATTCAAACGTTTAATTGGATCCAATATACAACGCGAGCGGTAATTGTGTGTAGGGGGAGGCTATTACGATAGGCACCATGCTCTAAAATATTTTCCTGGTTACCATTACACCAAATGAGGTTTGGATTTTCTGTAGCATCAAATATGGGAAAGAAGTCCGTCCAAAATATGTGCAGATGAGATGAGGAAAAATACAAGGTTTCTCTTGATAACAAAAATTTGCAGGTTCGATGGTGTAAAAGGTGGAGGGGGTTTGAGGCCAAGGATCGAGTGATGACCCTTGAATAAGCGACGCAAAGGTGTAAGTTGGGTCACCTTATGGAACACCCCCAAAATTCCACTACCCTCAACATTGTCATATTTTGTGTTACAAGACTTTCGAAAACTTGAAAAAGCTTTCCCCCCCCCACCTTCAACAAATCCTCTTATGGATCCCCAATCAAAAGCGATTAGTTTAGATAAAATATGCACTCTCCTTATTATTACAACCACTCTGCAGATTGATAATGCCAGCTAAATCCCCGATTGTTTCATCAGAGTAAATTTGGGAAGGAAGAATTAGTTCAAAACCTTCAGTTTACAATCCAGCAGGATGTCCAGTGCCCTTGAGCATGTTGAGCTGTTGAGTGAGTCTGCTGAATTTGAAGGATTTCATGGGCGCAGACAGTGGTTTGTTAAACAGCAATACCTGGAGAAAGAAAAACTTGTAGAAGTGAGAACACATCAATTTCTAATCAGGAAACAATATGCTATTGATTACTACAATCTTTACTTGTGAGGGGTGCACCACCTATCGAGTGATTTATTAAGGTATTTCCTGTGTACACACGTTAGGCCACATGTGGACCACCTTAATTACGAACCACATAATTCCTGTCGGGACACCGGTGGAAGCAAACTTTGTTCCTTTGAATCTAATATACATATTCTGTGTACACTAACTTAATTCAGTTCATTATATCTGCATACTCAAAGCTATTTACAAAACACGAGGTACTAATGGTATATATCTGTGCCACCTATCGTCTTGTCTGTAACACAAGCCCCCTTCTATTAACACCTACACTTTTTACCAAGCTGTTTGTAAAAACCGTTTACCCAAGGGGGGGGGGGGGGGTTACCACCCCCTCGAGATTTTTATAAAGCAACCGATCCGAGCTTATGATTTTGATACCAGTGGATAGCTATTAGTCGTAGTCTTTCCATTGATACAAAATATAAGTACCAACATACCTAGGGATGGCGTCACACTGATGTCATCAAGTCCGCGAGTCGGCAACAATTGGCATTTTCCATAGAAAATAGGCGGAAAATCCACTTTTGCGCTAAAAAAACGTAGGACTACGGATTTTCAGGCGGTTTCAGTCCGACTCTAATAATGATTGCAATTGGCTAGTTATACATAACGAAAAGTTTTAGAGCAATACTGTGCATAATATTTTTCAAAAATCTACCATAAAATATCCTTGGGTGGCAACCACCCCCCCCACCCTTCTTTACCCTCGATTTGGACGGATACCCTAACCGGTTGAAGGTGCTACCTTCACATTTTTTCGCTAAAAATTACTGCGAAAAGATGAGAGACGAAGAAGATTACCTAGAAGATTTTACGATTTTTTTAGCGTTTTTAGCGCACCCCCCCCCCCCCCCCCCCCTGGTAGACGAGGGTTAAACGCCCAACTTTTGGTTTGACCAATGGTTACTAAGCATGAGTATTAGATCACAATTGAAAATAAACGGAATAGCGCCATCTTTATGTAATAAGATGGTGATTTAGTAGTTGCTGGTCGTGCACAAAAAAAATCAAAGTATTATAGGGATGATTAGATGGATAGCTGGCAAGTTCAGAACAAACGTTTGCCCGGTCGGCTTTTGTACTTGTTTTCCAATAAACATTTCGAAACGTTCTGGTAGGAGGTCTAACATAATCCAGTGTAATTTAAGAGCAATTCGTATCATCAAAACAATCTCCTCCAGTAATTTTAGCGGGCAGTGTGTTTTTTTCGTCAGCTGCATGTGGATGCAATGGGAATGTAACTGAACAAATGACTTCAAATAAATGCCCCTTTTTAAAAATGGTCCGAGGCAATTATTCAGACAATAGATATTTTCGCCTCATTTACAATGTATTCAGTATGTGCGCAAACTTATACAAAAGACAATTTCCCCATTACAATTCGTGTAACTAATTTAGGTCAGTTAAAATCCCGTTACTCATGCCAAAAGGAAAAGAGGAAGGCTATGATCAGGAATTGGGAGTGGCAGCAAATAAAGATAAGCAGAAGAATGATGAAGGGAAAACCAAGATAAAAATAAATCAGGTGAATTAGAGTGCATATCCAATATGCTCAAATAGCTACTCTCCCATTTTTCCACTACATCCTTACCAAAAAAGATACATTTGAAATTCAAAAACTAAAATGTTATTGTTATATGAAAGTAAGTAAGCGTAAAATAACAGCCAATAAAAGAGATGTCAACATCAGTGGCATTCCATGCTAAGGACTAAAACAAACTGGAAACAATTTGCGTTGTTGGGATATGAGCAATATTTGTATCACGCGTCTCATAGGCCATTGTACTGTAATGTTTGTCCGTTGACGAATAGGACCAATACGAAATTGCGAATTTCTTTAAAAGACGGATCCCCCTGGGGGCCACTTGTATTCAAAGGTGGTATGATGCGTGAAACACGTATTTCAACCGCTCTCTAAAAAAACAAGCCAAAACATTACCCTAAAAAAGTATTTTTATCCAAGTATTGATACCCTCAACAAGAACGCAGGCATTGAATCGTTTAATATATCCTTTAATTTATCTTGCTTTGCTTTACTTCCCAAGTTCTGATACAATATTTTGGATGTGATTTTGATCCCGGTTACTGAGATATAACATGACAATTTAAGGGTTAAGAAAAAAATACCTTTTCCATAATTTGCGGTTTTTGACACCCTAAACGATGTACGCGAGTACATCGCCGGCCTGTTGGAAAAAAAAGGACACCATTTTTTTACGTGTTTTATTGTGCACGTCTCATATCCACCTTTGAATACAAGTGGCCCCCGGGAGACGATCGAATTTGCAATTTGGTACGCACATACTATACTCAGTTCAATGGTTCAGATGATACCCAAAGCTGAAGTTGTTTTGGCAAATCGGTGGGGGCGGGGGGGGGTGAGACTAGTTCACAAGATGGCAATTTGAAGTAATGATATGGAAAAAGAAATTTAGATCAGGGTTGTGAATTCTTCTGATGTTGCCTACCTTTTATCAGGATATTCTACCCTCTTATTTTGTGCACACAACACAGGTACGTCATTGCCATCGAAGTAAGGAGGGCATGGGAAGTGATGACCAAGATTGCTCTGACTCTACGGCCTGGGTAGAAAAGCACATACCATTTGGCTTCCACTTGTGCCAGGTACGTAGTGCGTCGCGATAACACACACCAAATTCAGAACGGTTTGTCGGTGTATTTTTCACTTAATCAGGTAGACCCAGTATCACGTGTCCATCCATCAGGGCACAATCTTCGAGACCGCGAAATCAGAACAATTGCCTCTAGAGAGACGTAGCATACTTGCACAGGAACACTGTGGTCTCAAGAGAAGAAAATGTTACACAAATAGTTGTCTCATATTCAGACACCAACAAGTAACCTATATCGGTATGAACACCAGCGTATAAATAGCATAATCGGGTTCTCAGGCATGCACAGGCGATTGCTTGCAGTTCCTTTTTGATTGTAATCAAGCTCCCCCTGCTATAACTGTATGAATGTAGGAAATTCAACCTGATACAGGAGTGCAATGGTTTTGGGGTGTATAATAAGTATAAATAGGGATGTTTTGATATTAGAGGGTTTCGGTGTTGCACGCGCTTTATACAGTGCGCATAGCTCGGTAGCCATGGCGGTATGTTCAAGGGGTATTATGGTTGATAGAGATTAATTTTGCAGGGGAGTTTCTGGAGTTTTGAGTATTCACAGGTAATTCAACAGAAAGAAGCATGATTGATGTGGAACTTCATATTTTTCTTAATTATAATGATATTACTAGATTCTTTGAACAAAGTTTAGGATGATTTTTAATGATACTGGGACCGAGACTGCATAGTAAATGAAGGTAGCAGTTTCACAAATACCGGTTTGGAAATCCCCCAATGCCCAAAATCGAGCAGATCGTGTCCTACCCTCCGTGTACAGAACCACGGTATCGTCTCACATCTTGAGCGATTACGCTGTGACAACGGAGATACAGAAGGCTTGCTGCTTTGCCGTATGTAGTTATAAACGGTACGAGATGAATAGTTTGGTGTCACGGTTCAGGTACCAGGTCACGTGTCAGGTATCCAGATATCAGTTTGCTCTAGGGGGCGAACGATATATAAAATCCGACTATGTGAAATCAAGGTCTGTACATGACCCTCTGCCCAAAGTGCTACTTATTTTTCACAAAAGACATCGTTTATATGTCTAAACAGTACAAAATTTACCTTTCCCTACTGATTCAAACAACCGACGACGATGACGATAATCGGTTGTTTTTTTCCAAGGTAGGGATACGTACGTATTTTTACCTGAATGGGTCCCCCGAAACAAAATACTAAACCAATCAATGCCGTGACGTCAATCAAATTCTTTATTTTTTCCAAAACATTGGGCTGTTATTCCCCTAATAAAATTCCTTTTTAAGATTAAAATCTGTATATTGTTCTTAATAATTAATATTCCATTGTCCCCCCAAGACTGTGAAAAAGATGGGGTCCATAATAACAAACTGAAAACATAAGTCAGCCGGCTAAATACCCTTACCGTGGACTGCATGAGCAGACGGATCCACAGTGTTAGTTTTAGCAGGCTACAGCCACTTGCGCGCGGCGGCGAGGGGTATGCGTCAAAGCAAATTTCCTATTAAAGGCTGAATCAGAAATGCTCGCGACGAGGTCTCCCTCAATGTTCTACAAAATAGTATTTTTGCTGTACCTAAGCTAGTGGCGTAACAGGCCGGTGGGGGGGGGTGCGGCAGGTGGCAGGTTGCCCCACCTGACGACTTTGGCCGGGAAAAAAAATTGAAAAAATCATGCTAAATCAGCCGTTTTTAGCTCTACGGGAAAATTGGGACTTTTGACCCCTTGAGAGGGAAAATTCCCAAAACTGAGGAAAGTTGCCCCCTCAGCGCGGTGGCCCGATACGCCACTGCTAATGCTTGTCCACATATGAATCGCTGTGAACTAGCTAAGCTCAATTTGATGTCCTTCATAAAAAAAAAAAAACAAACTGTTTTTTAAAAAAAAAACTATTAACACATTGTTCCCGAAATATGATTAGGCTATTCTACATAAAAAAAAATCATTTTACCTCATACTTTTCAGAATTGAGCCATTTAGGGGACTTCTTTAGTTCTAGTTGAATCTTTTAATCACTAAAAACATGTATATTTCAAAATTCGGAACCAGCCCTTAATAGGGTCAGAGGCACATTGACGGAAGGGAACACTTGCTCCCATTGGCTCAAAATATCGGAGTCACAAGTGCTCCCATAGCCCAGGTTTCAGAGAATGATATTTGCATTTGTCATGATGTTGAGGGTCAAATTAAGCTAGTTTTCGCGTGCTTTGCGTGATTTTGGTCCCGTTAGCAGTTATTGAGAGGAAGTCACAGGACATCTTGCGAGTTTGTGGCATAAAGCCTTGGCCCTAACCCTTAAATCTTTAAAGAAGCCACATACTCATAGTAGTATTTTTATGTTGCAAAACACTATACTTGAAAAATATTGCTGTTAAAGTAGCAAAGATCAAGACCATCTGGCAGAAAGCAAATATACAAATGAGCTAATTAATATACACAGATAGTGATGAGTGTGAATGGGTATTCGCGGATAAAAAAGTTGAAAATGTGCTCCCGTTCCTGTGTATCTTCCATTTAAGATCCACCCAGTCCCATCCGGTCCCGCAAAATGTTTGCAAATTTCGCCATTCCTTCCTGGTAACATCGCCAACTCGCCCAATGCTCCAGAACTTTCTTATCACTCCAAAATTTGACTCCATTGCACTCCTCATTCCATCGTTCCGGCGCCATATCCTATTGGCTCCCATTCATCATGATCACTTATTAGTAGTCCAGGCTACAGGTTCATTTGATAACTGATATCAGCCTTGTTTATTAGATATGTTTTCGACGGGTTCTAGACCGTTTTAATGACTGATTCTGAATCCGATGGGTGCCAGACGAGAACCCTGAGCATTTGTGAAGAAGCGCAAAAATCAAAATGGCCGCCAAAAAAAATCATCTGTTGTTTACTCAAAAGTTGTATTTTTTCAGCCTGTCTTGTTAAAACATTCATTGTGACCAATTAACATATGATTTTGTAACCACACAATGAGTTAATTCAATATAATTGTTTTAGTCTGTTTCATTAAAACATTGATTGTGACCAATTAAAGGTTGACTCGGAAATTTCTAAATATAATTTTTGTGTAATAATTAAAAATAGTCAACTAGAACTAAAGATATTAACCTAAAGTATTTTTTCAGCCTGTCTTGTTAAAACATTCATTGTGACCAATTAACATATGATTCTGTAACCACGCAATGAGTTAATTCAATATATTTTTTTTAGCTGATTCTGAATCTGATGGGTGCCAGACGAGAACCCTGAGCATTTGTGAAGAAGCGCAAAAATCAAAATGGCCGCCAAAAAAAATCATCTGTTGTTTACTCAAAAGTTGTATTTTTTCAGCCTGTCTTGTTAAAACATTCATTGTGACCAATTAACATATGATTTTGTAACCACGCAATGAGTTAATTCAATATAATTGTTTTAGTCTGTTTCATTAAAATATTCATTGTGACCAATTAAAGGTTGACTCGGAAACTTCGAAATATAATTTTTGTGTAATAATTAAAAATAGTCAACTAGAACTAAAGATATTAACCTAAAGTGCACAATTCCAAAGGTTGAGATGAGTCGGAATTTTCGTTTTGATGCAGTAAACAGTTATGGATAGTATTACGTGTCACAGGATACTGTGTATAAAAAAAAAGAAAAAAAAGATCGGATCCGGAATTGTATAACAAAGTTGTGATTTTCCATATGAACTACTTCGATTAAAGCTTAAAGGTGGTTGTTCCGATTTATGTGTATTGTGTTCTCTACTTGATATGAGAGCCTTGCACTTGCACATTCACCCCATCAAGTACCGTGGGAAACAAACTTGCGGTTTTGATGGTAGACGCAATAATGCATGTTGCAAAGCCATATTCAATACTGTGCTAATAAAGTGGTTAACCACTAAAACGGCGGTTTTTTGTTTATATCTTGGGAATGAAATGGATTCGAGGGCTCAAATTTCAGGACGACAATGAGAAAAATACGGCCTTTCATCTGATATCAAAATTAATACTACTTCCGGGTAAATCAGGGGGGTCCCAAAGACGATCGGAACACGCCCCTTTAACTACATATTTTATACAGTGATTGGTGTATGGACAAGCATTATATATATGCTAAAACACGATTTGTTTGAAAATTCAGGGCGCCCTCCTCGGGAAATCGCTGAATAAGCCTTTAACATATGATTCTGTAATCACGTAATCGATTATGGCTGACAATACAAGAAAGTACCTAAACGTCCGTTCATACTTCCACTGCACTGCATTGCACTGCATTGCACTGCAGTGAATTTACTGCAATGTTCCGTCACTTCCGCTGCACTCCTTATCGATTTACTGCAGGTCAACCCAGGTCACTGCAGGTCACGGATTGCAGTACGTTGCAGTAAACTTGTGAAAGATTGCAGGAAACTTGGCATACTGCACCACTGATAGCACCCCACTGCATCTTGCTGCATCGCCAGTTAAAATAATTTTAACTTCGTTGTAGTACTGAATTACGTTGCAGTACTGCAAGTGATTTGCAGTAACGATTTTGGTAGGTTGCATTACAGCACTGCATTGCAATGCAGTGAAGTATGAACGGACCTTAATTGTGATCTACTTTTGACTGCAGGGTGGTAAGTTGATATCTATCCTGGTGTATAACAGTCTAGAAATTAAGTAAAACCATAAGAAATATTTTTTTTAGAAATGTGATAAGAAATTCAATATGCCATTCAATGTGGCTTGAGATGTAGCCTTTCACCAAGGCGTTGTGCTTTATTTAACAGTTGCTACAGTTCCAGTATACGATCTATTATGATGTGGAAAATCATGTGCATAATTCCGCCATGTGCACCAATCGCGTCACTCA
>JAMKCH010007309.1:0-135868 GCA_023653785.1 Ophioderma brevispina | reverse complement strand
CGGATGCTAAACTTAGAAACTTGTGTATGTTTTGAGATCAAAAACATTGCAGAACATGGATCCCCGCACAAAGAACTTATATATATATGAAGTGATTGTTATTCGGGTTGATGAAATTCCGATTGGTCAGCTAGTGTAGGTTATGTTTATGCAGGAGGATGATGTAATGAATTTTGTTAGAAAGGGATCCATCTGTGAGTAGTTAAATACTATCATGGAAGGACTCTCTGCCAAGGCAATCCACTAGTATAAACAAGTAGCTAGAAGATAGCTAGTTTTACTCTGCCTTGAGGAGCAGACCTGTAAAGTGCCAGGGATATTAATTCCATGTGAGCAGGGTTGCTGTAATTATTCTACTGTCGTCTTGAAAGGCCGAAAGTGCTGGGAATCACAGTCGAATTCCAAATTGTGGACAGATAGAAATCGTGGGTTACCTTGGATGATATATGTGGATTATTATCTCGAGGGACTTAATTTAACCTTGTCGTCTTGAACTGCTGGTACCAAAGATCTTCAGGATTGAGAAGATCCCCATGGGAATAATACCTTAGGACGTTGTTAAATTATGTGAACTTGGCGCTGTCGTTTTGGGTCTTCGCTGTGAGGACATATAGTTCAGTGAACTGCCACGCTTTCAACACAGAACACTAGCAAACTCTAAGTACATTATAATCTTAAATAGTAGTGTAATTTTATGTAATTTTGTTTTGGACTACCAAATCTTGAACCCGACATGAAAGATCATTAAAAAATGTTTTATGATTATAAAATTTAGATAACTTTGACACAAGGCTCATTATTTGTGTTTGATAGGTTAATTGGACCTAAGACGTCTACGAGACGTCATAACAGTAGAGATGAGACTTTTTCCCGACATGCCACTCTGATGTGTTTCGATGCCGCATCAGGTTCAGGTTACCTAAGAAATGCGCATGCGCAAGAAGTTACAGCAACACATTACGATAAGCGGCCTACTCTAGTGGGGATCGATTTCAAATTATGCCAACGAGTTCTGGACAAGGCTTTCACCATAAATGGTATGAAGAAGATATCAACAATCTATAGATTAAGATAAACTTAAGAACATTTGTAGAAATCGCAGTTGTTTGTTTGTTTGTATTAAAAAAAAAAAAAAAAAAAAACTTATGGTGGCCATTTTGAAATAGGCAGTACACGCTAATATGCAAATTTTCGGGGCGGAAAAAAAAATACATAGGCTATTTTAGTCGGGGAGATACCCCTTCAAGTGAGGGTGATATATTAAAATAATCACCAGTTCAGTGTGGACAACAAACTCGAATTTTAAGACCCCGACACGAAATGGACTTATAGACTATTATGGACGGGGTTTAATTAATTTTAACCAAAATATGGGCCAGAAAGTTCCAGTCTTTACTATATTCAAGTCTTTAAACTTAGAAGTTCTATCACTTTCGGCCAGAGGGTGTTCAGACCATTATACTTAGTGGTGTGGAATCTTAAGGAGCGTTTCGTGATCGACAACCTCGTCACCCCCTCCCCCCCCCGCTCGACTTAGCTTACAACAGTTGAGATTATTATATCATCTTGAACCAGTGCCTTTGTAACCCATGGTACCTAATCATGCGTGCAATTTCGGTCGTATCTGCATTTTATGGTAAGAAATTTCCAATTTGTATGTCTGTCCGTAAACGACATTTCGTTTCGTTCGTTCGTTTATTTGTTTACGTACTTTTTATATGTAAATCCTTATTTTTATTATTTTTATTTATCTTGCTTTTATTCCAAGTATCTACAATGTGCTTAGCGAAGGTGATGGTGAAAGTGGAAAGATTACAAAATAGCCTCGGTAATGTTCGTTCTTTGAATTGACACTTTAAGTATCGAAACAGTGAATACTATGGCCAGATATCCCAAATTTATTTTTAGCTAATTGCGATCCTAAGGTGCTTATTATGTCATTCATTGGGAACATCTGATTTTTCAAAATGGTCCATCTTGATCTTTAACCCTCAAAAACATAGGTCCAGTCACTTATTTTTTTTTGTCATTTATCAACTGTATTGGTCGAGATATATCACACAATTGTATCTTTTTCTATGCCACCCTAATCGCCATAATTATTTTTGTCTCATGGGAATTGGTACTTTCCAAAATGGCTCCATCTTGATTTTGACCCTAGAAACATAAGATCAGGTCACCTCATTTGTACATGTATCAACAAATATCATAGCAATCGTTTTTACGCATTCTTCTGATATAGAGACGTGATTAGAAGTTTATTCCAGAGGGGTGCACACCGAACACCTCTTCTACCCACTAGACTAAATTTCTTTCTTTACAAACATTGTTTTCATTTACACTGTGCTTAAATAAACGATTTTTAATGATAAAATCTAGATTATCTAGATCTTATGGAAATGAAACCCGCGTTCAAGTTTTTAATGTAATTTTCCTTCGGTTAATGTTATAAATTAATTTTACAAGTATATGTACACGCTTTTAGGAATGGATAAAGCAATGCCATTTTCGAGGATTTCACATAAGAGTCAGAAAAATGTGTAGAAGATCTGTGAATATGGAGGAAAATATTACGTCTGAAAATTGGCCTACTAAAATAGTTTGTGTTATCTGATACAACAAGCAAATTTAGGTTAGAGAGTAAAGTTTGCTCTATACGAGGGTTTGTATTTGAAAAGCATTCCCGAAAGCAACACAGGGGAATCATTATGCAAAGAAATGTATTTCGAATAATGTATGTTTTAAAAGGCTCCAGTGAAGCGTACGATGAGATGACAAAATAATCAGTGCTTGAGAATTATGACAATCAAAACGAGCCGCGGTATTTTGGAACAAGTATGGAGCCGTATAATAGATGGGGCACTGTCGAATTTAAAGGAGCAAATAATTCAGTTTTATTGAGTTTTCTATTTCAGAGTTTCCGTATTAGGTTAAGTCTCTATGGAAAACACACACACTATCTAAAGTATTCATGTATTGGACATGTAATAACGCATTTATATCACAATTGATTTTCTATGGTAATGGAGTCTTGACTACCACATGCCGTTACTGAGGTTAGAGTTGTGTTTTTCAATTAACAGATTGTTATTCCTCTTGCATGAAACAAAAGGAAAACAAAATTATTTTGTTGTCAATCCCTAAATATGGACTATTGAAATAGCGGCCACAGCGATTGATCTCCTGAAGGGAAAACAAAACACAGGGAACACTACATAGGAGTACAAAATTATTGTACTAATTCATTTTGTTAAATTTATTATATTTAGTTTTTATTGTAAATTTACGAAGAAATTCGTAATTATTTTTCTTGCACCGTGAACTTTTTTTCACGATGGATTTCGAAATCTAAGCAGGAGGAAAAAAAGATGAAAGTCTTGTCGGGAAGCGCGGGACATGGCCCTTTCCATCAGTATCTAGGTGTACTGGGAAAATTGTGTGAAACTTTCCCTGGAATTTACAAAATTATACCCCCCTAAGAACACTACTAAAACAACAAAATGCAGATGAGCTGGCTAAGCTTTATTGACAGGTTACCAATTATGTAATATCCTTTATCAAACATCAAGTAAATTTCTTTTTGATTGCCATTCATTCACAATATACTCGTGTTGAATCGGAAACCTTATACTATTTTAACACAACGCAATAATGTTTTCACGGAAAAAAGGTTATGTTCTGAAGTTATTTCATGTGGACTCAAGATTCGTTAATAATAGTGGAGCCTTTTTGTTTGTAATGGAGGACTTCGTCGTGACCTTTTGATTTTAAAAAAAAAAATGAAATTCTACCTCGTTTCCGAAAATAGCCTAAGTACAATTGACCCCCCCCCCCCTTAAGTTCCAATGGGTGGTCGGTGACAAGTCGGTGACAAAATTATTTTCTTCAATAATTGACGGTTTAACGTTTTTTGGTTGTTATTACCCATGCGTTGTGGGTTTATGATACAACTACAAATGACTTAAAATTACTCAATGTCAATAATTATAATGCCAAAATCCTTGCATAATATAATACGTAACATCCCAACCTTTTCTTATAAAATAATGCAGAAAATAAAGCATTAATTATTCTACCTTCCCGTTAACCCTTCCCACATGTCTATTCGGGGTCAAATAAATATCTTCTCGAATTTAATTTATGGTTATTTTAAGGTTGTTTACCTTTTTTGGCCCAAAGCATGTATTCCTTGTTGCTTATACCTAATCTCATGATTTTTGGATATTTCTAGGTAGTCAGGGATTTTTGGAAATAATTTTAAATTTGGCAAATGTTTTGCTGCGTTAACTAGTGTTAATTTATATTATCTATTGCTTTATTTATGTAATTGCTACGTTGTTTATAGATATGTTACACCCCGAATACAATGTATGTTATCTATTCATTTCATTAGAGGGGACAGTAGGTATACAATAATGGTATTATGAAACATTTTAATCATGTAATTTTATCTTTTTAAGTGCAATTGTATTTTTGTATGAATTTTAACGGCCATATTTGAATTTTTAATGGTGTATGTGAATGATTGTATTTTTTATATTGCTGAGAGGGCACTTGTGGAAAGCAAGCTTCGTTCACTGAACTTGGTTATCCTCTATAAATATTGTCGAATAATAAAAAAAAATAGATTGAGGGCCAACATTTGGACCGCATGCACCTATTTTTTAATACCAATATTAGAACGGCAAGCGTATGTAGGTCATCGTTACGAGCCTTTACAGCGCGTTGTGTTGCGGGAATTCGTTAGGTTGATTGCGTCACAGTGGTTAATTATATGTATCTATTGCTTTATTATGTTAATTGCTACGGGGTTATAGATATGGTTACACCCTCGAATAATAATGTATGTTTATCATATTAATTTCTATTGAGGATGACAGTAGTATACAATAATTGATATGAAAACATTTTTAAATCATGTAATTTTATCTTTAAGTGTGCATTGTATTTTTATGAATTAACGGCACATATTTGAATTTTTAAATGGTGTTAGTTGAACGATTGTATTTTATATTGCTGAGAGGGCACTTGTGGAAAGCAATGATTCGTTCACTGAACTTGGTTATCCTCATAAATATGTAATAATAAAAAATAAAAAAATCAGATTGAGCAACATTTGGGCCCGCATGCACCTATTTTTTAATTACAATTATTAGACGGCAAGCGGTAGTAGTTCATCGTACGAGCCTTTACAGCGCTGGTGTTGCGGATTCGTAGGACCCTTGTGGCTGTTTGTCTTCACAGCGTGTTGTAAAGCTCGCAAAACGTTCTGAAGGCTTGCAACGAGTTATAGCGTTGGGAAAATTCCACAGGAGGTTTCTTAATACTGTTGGGTCTATATTGGTTAATATCACAAAAATCATCATTCTACCCCCCCAGTAATTGGCCGACACCGCAACACGCATGTGACTTTTCTCCACAACGCGTTGCGGCAATTACGTTATCACATCCATGGCTTGCCATAGATGTTATGGTCTTTGCAACTCCCTACTAAAAATGATGCAGTCCACCAGGGGAAGAAATCGATAAGATTTCTTTGTGATGTTCCAGCCGGACAATAGAAAAATCGATAATGATGTCCCATTGTTCATTGATTGTCAGCTGCAGGTGTGCGTTGAAAGGTTTGCATTCCGAATCTCTCGCTCTCTCGTCACACTGGGGCGTTGTTGGCGTATTTTTTTCCTGGTTTTCGGTATCTACCCAATAGACTATTATATCACACTTATCATATTTTCGCAAAAACAAATTGTGTATATACTCAACTTTAGGTCAGCCATTAATTGGACCATATCTCTCCGGCTATTGGGCCGTGAAGACATCGCTTAATATGGATTGATCCCCATTACAACGCGTGGATTCTAGCGAAATATTCCTGGGGGTGGTTATTTTAGAAAATAAGTACTGTCATTTTTTTTAAAACTCAGTATAACGTCTCATAGACTTTTTGATCTTAGCTTTTTATTTACAGATTTACATTAGTTATACCACAAAGGTGTAGCCAAGAAAGTCCAGTTCTTCCAAAACATTTGTCAGAGGGTGTCAGACCAGATTATTCTGTTTTTTATTGGGGGAAACTGCACACTGAAACAGCGTTTGATGAAACTTCAGGATGATATTCTGCTTGCGATTCCATTCAGAGAGTTATTCTCGGTGGAGAGCGAAAGTAATTATCAACTGAAACGGCCTTGAGAAAAGAGTGCAATTCATCAGAGAGGTACACAATTTGTTGCTTCTTATATGTCAAAATGGGTCATCACGAGTGAGGCAGAAGCGGGGTATTTTCTGATCATATAGTTACTGGGTGTGGGGTTTACCCAGGGGGTCTGTACAAGGCTCTTCAATTTACTGCCTTCTCAAACTCAGATGGTGAAATTTCCCTTAGGCACGAGATATCAGGTAACATGATTGGAGGTAGATTGTTTCATTTGGTAATCGCAAACTCTGTAATACGAAACTCCCTCTGCTCAGAATCTCACATTGACAGATGAAAATAAAAGTTATGTTATCTGCAAAGTGTCTCAAACTAAACGACTCTAAATAGGTCATTTCTCCTATAGTTTTAACGTTTCCCGTATTTACCATGTTGGTAGTTATATTTGATACATTCTGGATACAAACTTACCTAGGCATGTTTTTCGATCAGTAGTTTGCCAAAGTCCGATAATTGAAAGTTTTAGAACAAGACATTTTGTTGCCTTGGTCTAACTCTGTAATTAAAACACCTCGCCTATAAAAACGTGCACAATGGTGGAGATAGAATCGCCACCGAAAGACGCAGCCCCCCTATCAAAAGTTCCAATGGTCACAAACTCTTCAGTGGTGAACGGCCGCCTAATGGGTACCAGGCTGAGGGACCATCATCGTGAAGCAAATGCCTCAAATGTGTAAAACGATTAATTTATAAGAGATGATAATGCATTTTTTACATCCATACTACTAATATATTCACACGACTTTACAAGTTATGGCACCATATAATGCCAATACATTTCGCTATTATCACAATTAAAACATATCCATCATTCATCATGTTATGCTGAGCAGCAAGCGACTACACTCTAAATTGTGCAAGGGTGAAGTAGTCGATACAAAAATGAACCACTTGTTGAATTCTATGATGATTATATAGTCAAAAGAATTGTTTTATGACGCTGCGAATAAGTCAGTAGTTTACAAAGTGACTCTTGGGGACATCTGGATCAAAACTGGAAAGCACAATTGGTCAGGTTATAACAGATACAAATAAATAGGTTGCACGTGCTTGTATTTCGGGACAACATGTAATTAGTGACACTAACATATTAGTTGTCCCGAAAATGCAAACACTATTTGTATATAAGTGAACATCATCTGCAAACAATACAAGAGTTTCCCGTAATGCCAATTAATCTACAGATTATCATTAGAACTGGCTTACAGAGTATCATTTAGCGTAAAACAAATTGGGTCAACCATTTGTACATAACTACATTATCCTTTTTCAAAATTTGAGTGTACATGCTTCTTCCAAGTGCGTGGGAACTGGGCAAAGGAACTTAGCTGTCGAGTTCTTACACACTCAAAAGAGGTGTGTGTGTATGGTATTATAATTTATGGCATTGGGTACAACACTTTCATGTAATTGAGCTCTCTCTATCTGGGGAACAAATGAGATGGAGTAAATGGGAATAATGGAGGACTAAGTAGGCCTTTATACAGTACATTATGTTTAGCGAGGCTTACACAAAAAATATTTATATATATTTTTTTTCGATGTTGCAGTTTTGGGGCTTACTCTGGATCATTTCACACAATGGGCATGAATTTATTAAGGGACAGGATATGTACTCAATTAGAATTAACCTGCACGAGCCGGCGTTGGCTAAAACTCTTTGTATAATGCCTGGTACTTTAAAACAAAGAGACATTGGACTTCACAAATTGACCATTTACCACTATCAACGCAATACAAGTATTTGCAGGCCGATAGCTCCTGTACAAAATCAGTGTGATGAAAAGTGTTTTTTTTATGGTTGCAAGAAGAATACAATGTTTAAAATTCAAGGAAGAACAACACACTAGTAGTGGATTCCAAGTTAACTTTGGTTTTTTAGTTGAGTTCACTTTTGTTTTATGTTGAGTTAGAGGGAAATATGGTCAATGGTCAATTTTCAACTGTAAAACCGTGTTGTTTTTTTCGACATCCTCAGGGACCATTAGCCCATTATTAAGCTTTCAAAACATGTAATAGAGTATTGGGTCCGGTTGTCTATCGATGCAAAGCCATTCTTGTCGGAAATGAAATTGACCGAATTGGGTCACGATGGTATAGATATGAACAAGGCGTATTTATAACATGGTTTAACATCTAGCTAATGCAATGCTTCGTCGGCATATGAAGTTAAGGAATATATATACAAGTGCTGATAAACTTTTATTTGTCCGATTTTTAATGTTGTTCTTATTTTTTTTTTTGTTTTTTTTCATTCCGTTGTTTTTACTATTGTTTCTACTCTATTCCTTCTTAATTTCTTTCTCCTTTATTTCATGTTTCTTTCGTTTTCTTGTTACTTCTCTCTCAATTTCTTTGTTTGTTCGTTCGTTCACCCATTAGTTCTCTCTTTTCAATTTGTTTCTCTTCATGTTTCTTTATTCTTCTTTCTTCATTTATTTCTCCAATTAAAACTTCATTTAGTCATTTTGAAAAGAATACAGTCATTGCCTAGTTCTGGAATTTTTCACAAATGAGGTGTAAGAATGCAGAAAACAAACATTCAGAAAAACAATATTCATTGCGTAATTTTCCTAATCATATGCTGCGTGAAGCCCCAATTATCACTCTCCCCATTTCTCCCCCATCCAATGTAGCTCCTTAGATATAGAGTGAAAGGGTTTAGGTTTAATTGGGCCACTTTCACTGATATATACGGTACAGAAAGTATGCCGCCCTTCACTTATTTACATAATGAACATGGTAAACAAAGCCATCTTGGTTGTGGGCAAGTGCTGAAGTATTATTGATGAACTGACATTGTAATACTTTGGAACATTTTTGAATTATTATTTTTGGAAAGGTTGTCCTTGGAGGTCAATAACAGTTGACATCCAGCCAGGCCAATAAGAATCGACCATTTTTGCAGAATTTTATTTAGGATATTGTTCCATGAGCGTTTCACCTTTGTTATACACCTGTGGAACAGTTTTGAAGTAGGGAGGGCATCATTAAAATCATCTTTCAATATCATCTCTCAATTTCTGGTAAAGTTCTTTCGTCTTCCTTTACGGACAGGAAAAGCAAGTGCGGAAATTTCTTGAAAGATAGACTGAATTTGCACGTGAGATTAGGTACATGTGGAATTATTAGGCTCACGGTCAGATGATATAAAAAATCTCACAATTGTTAGGTAAGTCGGGGGGACGAGGGTGGTGGATCACGCAATGACCCTTTAAATGAGATCAGGAGCAACAGTGAAATGCAAAAGAACACCAAAAAACTCGGGGGCAAACACAAACAACATATAGAACCGTTACGGCACTCCAGTGATTTCCAAGCACAAAGAAAGAAAACAGGGCACTCGACTTTTAACCGTATCACAAAGATTATTGGGTGCGGCAGCTGTACCAACAGACACAGAGGAATGCTTACTGCCTTGTAAATTATTTCAAGAGGGTTGGCGTGCAATGGCTTGTCAACCGTTCCGAAGTAGGTTTTCAAGCTTTCACCATGCTCACTACCCTGAACAGAGAGTAGGAGTGGCGGTCAACGTAAAATTTGCCTGCTTCTTAATTTCGGTTATTTTGATCTAATATCTTAAAATTGTCTAATGGCATTATATAACCGATTTCTTTTTAAGTTGCTTTTTACCTTAAAAAATAGTCGGAATGTTGCTTTATGTATTAAACTAGGTTGGTAAAACATTGGATGACAAATCGGCAAACTGAACTTCTCGGAGACAGTTAAGGCAGTAGCCCCTCATTCGGGTTACACACTGTTAAAATGTGAAGAGCTTGAGGTATTAGCTTTTGAATGCCACACATCTATGGAGGATGATCTTTCTACACCTGCCAAACATTAGCACATAATGCCTCACCTTCGCTTAGATGAAAGAGATATGTTTACTTTTACCAAATGATATGGCTTTATATCTTTAAAAGTAGTACGATGCAGATATTTGTTCTGTCATTTGATACTTTTTGTGATGATTTTTTAACGACTTTACGAGATTTAAGAACCATTTCATAATATTAAAAGTTGGAAATACAAATCAAACGTCTATTAAATTTGAATAATGTTAGTTTACGACTGACACGCTAAACATAGATTCTAACAATGGTAGCGATCTGAAGGATAGGTGAGAGGGAAGAGAGAGGAGAAATAGGGCGGGGGTGGAGGAAGAAAAGAAAGAAAACGACGAAGGAGAGGAAACGGGCGGTGAGGATGAGGGAAGCGAGAGAGAGAGGGGAAAAGAGTGTAAAGAGAAATAGAAAGCAGAAAAAACCGTTTGGACGATCGCATTCGGCTCCCTTCTCTTCATCACAAAAATGAATATTAATTCGGTTAAAGAAATCAACATTTTATCACGTGTTTTTTTTTTTTTTTTTTTCTTTTTTTTTCGATATCAAAATCGGTTGAACCGCATCAGGAAATTCCTTTGCTACAACCCAAATTTTGGTTTAATATTTCATCTCGTAACTCGATTACTAAACAGAGAAAGAGTCTTGAAGACGAAGTACCATCACGTAGCATTAGGACGAACAAGTAAGAAAAACATGTTTGTATCTTTTAATAGATCGTATTACAATCAATGTATATGAGACATTATAAATTTAATCTCGTAACTTAATGAGAGCAGGTCCATACAAAAATAGACTCGCAACACATCAGCGGAAGGCGCTGTAATCGCGTACGTCGAGTGAACCCTAGAGCCATAAAAGGGAAACCACGTCTTTGGCCGATCGATACGGTTCTAGTTCAGATCAGCAAGGCCTCATATAGAGGTTGTTGTCCTTGCCAGGGCTCGTATCACTCATCTCTATATATTTATAAAATTAATTTAAATTCATATCGCTGGAGGAGTAGTACGTAATTCGCAAAACAAGGATAAGTTAGGGGAAATTTTTCGCCCTACCGTCGTAATGAGTGAATAAACAAAAGCCATTTTCGCCCTCGCGTAATCTGATCTAATTGTATTATGACAATATTTTAATTTTCAGATTTGAAAATTGGCTCCAAACATTCCATGAAAAATGAAACTCGAAATAAAAGTTAAAAGTATTTGCACAACCAGACAGAGAAAACCACCAACATACTTCCCGCCGCTGTTTTATACTCCTGTTGGACGCGATCGACAGGGATAATAATCCAATATGACATTGCCTACATTTTGGGTAGTGTAATCAATTAAACATGACTTGTAATGAGTGTACTTAGCTTTAAAAGACATGATAACTAAATTCCTACATGTCGTTTAACATCGTGGATAAGATGGGGGACCAGCCAATTTTACCAGGGGGCTACTCTGAAAGTGGAAATACTTCTTAAAAATAAAGCCACAGGAAGATAAAATATATCCATATCATTACAGATGCTGCAAGTATACTACGTGTATGATATGGATATATTTTTGTATGAGGTATACGCATATCAACTCTATCTCGTGCATCCATTCTGTCATCGTCAAGTGCAGCCGATACACGTGAGTGGCAGTGTTACTAAGTCGTGCGTACCTGTTTAATGTGCTGGCGAACGAAAAAAATAGTTTTAATAGTAGTGGCGGGCACAGGGGTAAAAGGGGTGCCTCCCCCAAAAAAATTCCACCAATCCTTCCTCGATAAAAAAACAAGGCTAACAGATGATTAGAAATAGCCTCATATATAAAAAACGTCTTTTTAATTTTTCAAAATAAAATATTTTCCACCCCCTCCTACAACATTATTTTACTCAGGTGCTGGGAGTAGTAAACGTCTTGGGTTGAAGTCAATGATAATCAGCATGGGCGTAAAACACAAATTTCCCTTTTACTCTTCAAACCGAGGTAAAAAATTGTGTGTGAAAAACACATGTTGAGTAAAGGCAGTTTGAAATCTAACTCAACGTTGCTTGACCAACGTAGTTTGACACAGTGACGGATCAGACATTACACCCTGTTGAGTCTGATCTTACTCAACGTTGACGAACTCAGACACGTGCAGCCCAAGAATTGCAGTGGACATATCAATGGCAGGTGACAAGCTGGTGTTTTTCACACTTTCTCCTCTTTATTTCGTTTGTGTCGCGGAAATGCTGGTTCATTCTGATATTTTACATCAAACAAGTTACTAATCAGAAAGTTATAATTATTGCGGGATGCAAATGGCCTTGTCATGATTGTAAACTTGGCGAGATTCCGGGCGTATTAACCCGACTATGTCTACGGAAGCTGCATTATCAAGATATGATTCGGCCACCTTTTCCCGTTGATGCAATGTAATCCACACTGCAATGTGCGGGGCCGCTTGTGGGTATTCAAATGGAAAAAAATTTTTCGCTATTGACTCCAGTCAAAGTATAGCTTTGCAGTTATGCCAGCATGACGTACATTAATTGACAAATCTTGGACTATAGTTTTACGGTTGCATTGTACATCGGCTACACGACTACCAGACGTGCAGCGTGCATCACATATCTGATTTTGAACCACATGACCTTTGAAGAAAGAAAAAACGTAAAAGTAATTGAAAAGGTATTGTGTCCTTGTAGATTCTGTGTTTTTTTTAAAATACCAAGAATACGCCCTGTGTTCTTTTGATGTTGAAAGTGTAGGTTCTATGACAGAAATTGAAATAAAAAATATCTGGAATGTTTCGAGTATACTGAAAAGTCATTTACTCAACCTGGTGAGCAACTTCTAGCTTTCTGATTGATAAACATTTTGCTTTATACCCGCATCCAAAGTATTACTCAATTGTCAATTGAGTAAAATTAAATGTTGCTCAACAGTTGGGAAAACAGTGTGTTCAACATAGTGAGTCAAAACATGTTACTAAACGGTTGAGCAAGAAATTACTCAAATACAGTACAAAATATTACTCCTGGTGGGTTGAGTAAAGTTTATCGCCATTTGAGTAAAAAATGTCACAGCTAACGGTTGAGTAAATGGGAGTAAAAATTGTTACTCCAACAAACGTTGAGGCAAATATTGACTCTTTTACTGAGTAAAATGTTTACTACAAGGCCAGATTAAAACCCGCTACTCAACTTTGTTGAGTCAAGTTTTACTCAAACAAAGAGCTGGACATTTTTAACTACATAGGGAGTAAAAAATTACTCAGATTGAGTAAAAAAAAATTTAGAGTGTATTAGAACAGTTGCAAATTGCAATGAGCTCGAAAGAATGGAAGTCAAAACATTAATTGTTTTTCTGAGAGGAAAAAAAAGTAGTTGGGCGTTTTATATGTTGCCCATTGGCTCGTTTTTCAAGATGGCATTCTAGAAAACGCCAGGAAGAAATGATGCCCTAACCATCTTTTGTACGAATGGACCCTGAAATCATTTCAAAGAGGTAAAAATATAAAGCGTGGTATTGATTTGTCCAGATAGCGTTGTTACTTGTTGATTCTTTCTTGGATCACGGGTTTAACTGCATGACTCTTAAATAGTTCACAGGAAAGACAACGGGCTTCCTATCAACTATACAATGACATTATGATATTATGGATGACATCTATAACGACGTCATAGATGTTTCCAGTAAAAAATAAAAAAGTATGTTTTATAGGGTGAGACTTTTTTCCCGTATCATGCCCTCTGATCGGGTTTCGATGCCCGCATCGGTTACTAAGAAAATGGCAGCGAAAGAAGTACTTCAACCAAGTTACGACTAAGCGGCCTACTCTAGTTTGGGATCGATTCAACATTATGCAAACCGAGTTCTGACAGATTTTTCACATCAATGTATGAAGAAGAAGATATCAACAATCTCTAGATTACGATAAACGTAAGAAAATTAACGTAGAAATCGCAGTTGTTTTGTTTGTTGTAAAAAAAAAACAATGTGTGGCCATTTGGAAATACGGCAGGTACACGCCAATGTGCTAATTTCGGGCGGAAGGAAAAATAACATATATCCTATAGTCGGGGAGTACCCCTCAAGGTGGAGGTGAATATGGGAAAAACATTCACAGTCGGTGTGCTGCAACAAACTCGCATTTTAGATCCGGTAAAGAATTGGAACTTATAGACTATATGGGACGGGGTGGTTGAATTAATGTTCTAAAACAAAATATGGGCCAGGAAGTTCCAGTTTTAACATTATTCAAGTTTTAACTTAGAAGTTCTAAATACTTTTCGGCCAGAGGGATGTCAGACCATAACTTAGTGTGTGACTTAAAGGCACGTTCGTGATCACCAACCTCGTCACCCCCTCCCCCCCTCCCCCCCGCGACTAGCTTCAAACAAACAGTAAGATTATTATATCATCTGAAACATTAACCATAGTAATCCATATGTACCTAATCATACGTGCAAGTTCGTCGTATCTGTATAGAAATTGCAATTTTGTATTGTCTGTCCACGTAAACGAAATTCGTTTAGTTCGTCGTTATTTGTTACGTACTTGTTTTATTCTGTAAATCCTTATTTTTCTTATTTTTTATTATCTTGCTTTTATCCGAGTATCTAGAATGTGCTTAGCGAAGGGGGATGGTGTTGATGAAAGTGGAAAGAGTACAAAATAGCATCGGTAATGTCTTTGAATTGAACCCTTTTAAGTATCAAAAACATGGTGAATTATATTGGCCTAAGATATGCCCCAAATATTGGATTTTTAACTAAAATGGCGACCCTAATTTGCATTAATCCAATCATGGGGACACTGATAATTTTCAAAATTGGTTCCATCTTGATCTTTAACCCTCAAAAACATAGGCCCAGTCACCTTATTGTTCATTTATCATCAACCTGTATTGGTTGAGATATAACAAAAAATGTTATCTTTAGCTAATGGCGACCACTAATCTGCATAATTATTATGTCATATGGGGATGGATATCTGGTAATTTTCAAAATGGCCTCCCCTCTTGATTTGACCCTAGAAACATAGGTCCAGTCACTTCATTTGTTCATTTATCAACATATAGGCTAAGTGTTTTACGCATTTTTCTGATCTAGAGACGTTGATTAGGAGTTTATTTCAGAGGGGTGCACGAACACCTCTTCTTCCATTAAACTAAATTTCTTTCTTTACAAAACATTTGTTTTCATTACAGTTTGCGTAAATAACCGATTTTTAATGATTAAAATCTAGATTATCTAGATCAGTATGGAAAAATGAAAACCCGCGTCAACGTTTTTTAATGTAATTTCCTTCGGTAATGTTATAAATTAAATTTACCGAAGGATATTTAACGCTTTTAGGGGGATTTTAAGATATCAGATGTATTTTCGAGGATATTCACATGAGTCAACAAATGTGAGAAGCTCTGTTCAGATGGAGGACAAACTCTGCCAAATGGCCTAGTAAATTATTTTGTTATAATACAACAATAGCAACTTTAGGTAAGTGAGTAAAGTTTGCTTTACAAGGGGCTTGT
Organism: Ophioderma brevispina; assembly: GCA_023653785.1. Lineage (NCBI taxonomy): Eukaryota > Metazoa > Echinodermata > Ophiuroidea > Amphilepidida > Ophiodermatidae > Ophioderma > Ophioderma brevispina. Next base: position 120,319 of record JAMKCH010007309.1, on the reverse strand, counting down.
ATTTGACAGGCATATCCCGAAAGCAAAGGGGAATCATTATGAAAAGAAATGTTATCGTTATAGAATAAGGATGTTTTTTAAAGGACTCAAGAGAAAAGCGTCGATCAGATGAAAAAATAATCGTGCTTGAGAATTAGACCAATTAAAACGAAGCCGCCCCGGTATTGGAACAAGTATGAGACGTATAGCACTGGCGATATTAACGGCGCAAATAACATTCAGGTCTTTAGTTTCTATTTACTATGGCACGCTCCACGTACAAATCATGGCGAGTTTTCCCGAGAATGTTCGAGTTCACCGCGCTGGTTGTAGCGAGTTTCTCGCCATATGTCGAGTGTACAGCGTTATATGTTGAGTTTACAGCGCTATTGTCCAGTTTGGCCCTATACATCGAGTGTTGCTCTCTATATGGTGAGTTTTGACATTAAAATCATGTCAAAGTTGTACGCTCCACGTATCAAAATCATGGCGAGTTTTCCCGCGCGCGCATGTCGAGTTTCACGCGATGTGTATAGAAGTTTTCCTCTCCCTATGTCGAGTGTGCAGCTTATATGTCGAGTTTTTACAGCGCTATATGTCAGTTTGCCCTCTATATAAATCGAGAGTTTTGTCTCTATATGGTTGGAGTTGTTGACATTAAATTCATGTCCAGTTCAAAATCTCGACATGATGTTTTCTCAACATGAGGAAAATTCGACATGATTTTTTGGTATATGTGTAAAAAAAATCATGTCGAGTTTGCTCATGTTGAGAAAAAAATCATGTCAAGTTTGCTCATGTTGAGAAAAAAATCATGTCGAGTTTGCTCATGTTGAGAAAAAAATCATGTCGAGTTTGCTCATGTTGAAAAAAAATCATGTCCAGTTTGCACTTGTTGAAAAAAATCATGTCCAGTTTTTTAAAACTCGGCATGATTTATTCTGGACATGATTTATGAAACTGGGCACATAGAGTTCAAACTGGATAGGCAGCGCTGTAAACTCGACATATAGCGGGGTAAACTCGATATACAGCGCATGAAACTCGCCATGATTTGATACGTGGAGCGTGCCATAATTTACAGATGTTTCTGTATTAGGTTAATGTCTCTTATGGGAAAACACACACACTATTCTAAAGTATTCATGTATTGGAACATGTAATAAAAGCATTTTATAATCACAAATTGATTTTCTATTGCAACTGGAGTTCTTGACTACACATGCCGTATTGAATGTAAAAGTTGTGTTTTTAAATTAACAGATGTTATTCCCTTGAAGGAAACCAAAGAAAACAAAACTATTTTTGTCATATTCCCTAAATATGGCCTATTGAAATAGCGGCAAAGCGATTGATCTCCTGAAGGAACAACAAAGGAGTACAAAATTAATTGTACTAATTCATTTTGTAAATTTATTTATTTTAATTTTTTATTGTAAATATTTACGAAAGAAATCGTAATTATTTGTCTTGGACCGTGCACTTTTTTTTCACGATGGGTTTTCGAATCTAAGCAGGAAAAAAAGATGAGTCTTGTTCGGAAGCGCGACAGGCCCTTGCATCAGTGTCTCATGTATAACTGGAAATTGTGTTAAACTTTCTCTGGAATTTACAAAATTATCCCCCCCCCTAAAAAACATTTCCTAAACAACAAAATGGCAGATTGACCTTAAGTTTTATTTGACAGGTTACCAATCTATGTAATATCCTTTATCATTTCTTCTGTCTTGAATGGATACGCGCGTTAATTTACTGACCTGATATTTCACAAATCATATTCTCTGATTGTGTTAATGAGAATCCTAATTGATTGCCATTCATTCACAATATATGTCGTTGTTAATTCGGCAACCTTATACTCTTTTAACACAACGCAACAATGTATTCACGGAAAAAGGTTTATGTTATGAATTTAATTTCATGTGGACTCAATATTTCGTTTAATAATAGTGTGAGCCTTTTTTTTGTAATTGAAGGACTTTCAGTCGTGAACTTTTGATTTAAAAAAATGAAATTCTACACTCCGTTTCCGAAAACAATAGCCTAAGTACACTTGCCCTCCCCCCCCCCATATACAAATGGGATGGTCGATGACAAAATTATTTTCTTCAAATAATTGGCGTTTAACGTTTGGTGCTTACCCATACGTGTGAGTTTCATCATCATCATCATCAGTCGACTGCGCAGCAGGCGATCGCAAGTTTCCTCCAGTCACTTCTGTTTTGGGCCAAGTTGGAGATAGCCTTTGGTTGCAACATGTTGCGAAAGAATTGACCTTACTCTCCAAATTGTTTGTCAGCACCCAAGTTTCGCAGCCATACAAAAATACTGTCACACATGTTGTGTTGAAGAGGCGTACTTTCATTTCGACGTGTGGGTTTATGCTACAAATACAAATGACAATTAAAATTAATTCAATGTTTCATTAAATAATTACATATGCCGATATGTAAATCACTTAAATAGGTCCGGGGTTTTCGAACCGATCAATATTGTTCAAATTTTCTTTCAGTAATAATAACACTTGGGGTTGTAATTACGTGTGAAGAAAAAATCCTGTGATAAACTTCCTAGGGAAAAGTTTTTTTTCCAAGTCGGGGTCCAAGTGGCATCCCTTAGGCAAACAACCGGAGTGCCAAAAGACATTAACGTCCACTTGTTAAAGGTACATTTCGTGATCGCTATCTCATTTTTTTGTTTTATGGTTCACTATACCTAATCCACGAGAAAAGGTTATTTCCAAAATTTCAGTTTTGGCGTTTAAAAAAAATCATATTGAGCAACATTTGGACCGCATGCACCTATTTTTTTTAAATACCGATTATAAGACGGCAAGCGGTATTTACTTCATCGTTACGCGCCTTTACAGCGAGTTGTGTTAAGGCAATACGTTACGACCCTTATGGCCTGTTGGTCTTCACAACGTGTTGTAAAGCTCGCAACGCGTTCTGAACTCTCGCAACGCGTTATAGATTTCCGCAACGCATAATGGCTTTTCGCAACGCGTTGTGAAATTCCACAGCGCGTTACTTAATACTGTTGGGGATCTATATATGTTAAAATACGTCACAAAAAAAATCATCATTCTACAGTAATTGGCCGACACCGCAGCACGCTGTGACTTTCTCACCACGCGTTGTGGCAATACGTTATCACACCCGTGGCTTGCCATAGCTGTTTATGGTCTTTGTCTTTGGTCTCTACTAAATATGATGCAGTCTACCAGGGGAATAAATCGATACAAATTATTTTGTGATGTTCCAGCCGGACAAAAGAAAATCGATAATGATGTTCCATTTGTCATGATTGTCAGCTGCAGGTGTGCGTTGAAATGTTTGCAATCCGAATCTCTCCTCTCTCGTCACACTGGGCGTTTGATTTTTTTTTTCTGTTTTTCGGTATCTACCCAATAGACCGTATTCAATAGCCAGCCATGTTGGTGGACAAGATAGCCGCATTCCAGTACTACAATACATTCACCTGTCAATGATCCCTGTGCAATCGCTAAACATGGATCGATTGACAGCTTAATGTATTGTAGTCCTGGAATGTATGCATCTTGTCCACCAACATGTCTGGTGGCTAACGTCATATTGAATACGGTCTATAGACTCTTCATTTGTTGCAACTCTAGATCTCTGTCTACACAGGTTGTTCGCTATACATGCTGGCGACAGCAGCAGCTAGAATAAGTTTTGTTCTGGTTATTACACATACAGCGCAAAGAAAATACCACCAGTGGGCAGAATTACCGCGATTGAGATTTCATTCAGCGTATCTTGCATGCATGCAACAATTGCAAATTGAGCTCACATTTAACGAGCCACTGCACAGTGTGTTGAAAAACATGCACGTCACCCGACTAGTGCCGAGTTCAATTGCTCGCCCTTTCTTACGTGCACTGTCCATAATTAGATAACAGTAAAATTTAGCTACTACTGGTGAACAGAAAGAATAAGATATGCATATGTATACGACAATATCCATAGGTTTAGTTTTCTGTGAGTTTTGAATTTCTGTTGTTGATTGAATAACCGATAAAAGAATTTTGATTGACCAGTGCGACCATTTACCACATATGGTCGCTTGCAACAAAAATGTACAAACGAGGACCAAAACAATCGGGTTTCAACATTCTTTTCTTATACCATTGTATACCGATTGATTGTATACTTATTCGCCTAACATAGTAACTCAAAAGTAAACATATTCTTAGCAAATCTGTGAAAAAATTTTAAAGAAGCTGATTTCAACTGATTTTGGTAGGTAAAGGTGTCAACATTTACCAAAAAAAAAGTGAGTTATCGTAGGGGGTGGGGAAATTGTTTTTTCGGGAGTCAAAGGTCAATAACAGGGGTCAAATTTTGAAATTGATCCAATCATGTTGAAAAGTATACCTAGTTAATAGTTTTATAGTTTGTACTATCTGCGGCCTAAAGTTTTGGAGTTATAGGCTAAAAACAGCAAAAATCAATAAAAACGGTCATTTTCAGTTGTACAGGGGTCAAATTTAAAAATTACTCCGATTTGGACAAAAAATGGTGCAAATTATAGATTGAGCTCATAGGATAAAAATAAGGAATAGTTTTGAGTGTCTTAAATGCTTAGTTCCCAATGTAGGGGCACCAAAGGTCAACATCCATTGCATTCAATGGGCTTGACCTTGTTTCCCTCTACTTCGGTTATTTCGTAAACAGCTTTTTCACATAGTGATCTATTTTATGCACATTGAAAAACAACGGTGTAATATGCGTCGTATTTTGCAATATACATTATTTGTGATTTTCACATACAGACTTATAACTTTGTAATATAATTACTGCAATATAATTGCAGTATTAAGTGGGATTTATGGTTTATATTGGACTTGAAATGTTTTCTTCAAAACAGTAAAGGGTAGATGTTTCTTTTATGCTTCGTTTTACCGTATATACATAAAATGTCGCTGGAGATTTTGAATTGCGATTTTCTCGGAAAACGTGTTTTGTAAAATACGAGAGTATGTGATGTGGGCGACGAAATATTATTAGATAAATTATATTATTATACAAAAATGGCATACTTGATGGATCAAAATATTATCAATTAGGTTGTTCTGGTCAGCAAGGTTATTGTCCCACTCCATTTGAGTTTCTGCCAGTGCTTTCAGGCATTGCACCTGCAGTGCTTCGGAGAGAACATCACACACATAAACTGGTGAAAAAGGCTCTGTTGGACAACAAACACCTACTGCATAACACTGTCAAAGAATCACGCCAGCTCGGCAGACAGAGACTGCGCTCTCGCCGACCTTTATGTCGATACGCTGCTAAACTCTCCAGTTCCCCCATTCAACATCTTCAGACATGGAACACTGCCTGGCTAGATACCCCAAGACCAGACCAATTCACTATCACACATATGACAGAACTCCCACCTGGTAGCAATCGTCCACGTAAGGAATGGGTCAACTTGAACAGGATTCGCACAGGAGCTGGTCGTTTCAACAGCAATATGCACCGATGGGGGTTTGCGACCATCTCCAGCCTGCCAATGTGGCTCTCCGTCACAGACTGCGGATCACATTCTCAATGAGTGCCCTACCTTTCGCCAACCGATGGATATAAACTTCTCAGGCCCTAACCAATCGCCGGTGAGCTGGCTCCATCAAATTCAACACATTTAGCTTCTGCCTCATACGCAAGAAGAAGAAGAACAATTACGTTACAATCACAATGTCAGCTAGGTAAATAATGTATTATGTTGCATTCGTCATGTTAGTAGGTAAAATGTCCTAAATGGAAGTTAACGATTTGGCTATTCTGGATGGCACGACCAAATGTTTAAAGCGGCAACATTTATGAAACTTTAATTACCTACCAATGTGTCCTTTTTTGCTTGATATGTCAAAAAAATTAAAATGCAGCATGATTAGCCGCGGTAGCTATAAGGACGATAACACAATGTTCCCATTCCGTGAATATTATTACTAATCTCTTTGCTTGTGGAAATAACACAGCTTTAAATTGTCTTCGTATGTAACGCAAATTTACTAATGAGAGCACAGGTGGGCCAGTGGAAAAGCGCAGGTCTCGCTTGAGCCCAGCCGGGGTCAACGTGTTTGTGTCCTATGCAGTAAAGTCATTTTTCCTTTTGCCTTGATTTCTTTTCCTCCTTTTGGTTTGATTTTTGCATGGTTTGTCAGCCATACCCAAATATATAATACTATAACTCCTAGGATACTACGCTATTAAAATAGCAGATTTTGATGTTTCAGTGTCATCTTTCTTCTTAGGAAAGCTCACTGAAACTTCTACCATTGTGATGATGTTAGGCTATAAAGTATTGAATAAAATAGATATATAGAAATAAAATAAATCTGTCTAAATGAAGTGTCAGAGGTGATACCGCTAGAGAAAAATGGCACGCGCTATCCGAGCAACTCACCCGTCTACCAATTGCCAGAGACGAAATAGAATCTACGCGAAGGCAAAGAAACTTCCGCGAGAGAGCCGGCAGGCAACAGAGGCAAACATAACCGTCTTGACATCCTCTTTTAATTCCGTTTTTGTATCTCCCTTCGGCTTCGAAGCAGGTGGGAGGAGAAAACGCCTTCAAATCCTCCTCTTAATACGGTGGCAAAGTGTTGACATACCAACTATTACACTTGCTCTAACGTCACTACTCATTTGTTAACTACGCGCGGTTGAACTAGATCTTGTGCTGCTAGCAAAAAAAATATCATGATCGCAAAAGGGCCTCAGTTTAAGGCAGATTTTTCTAATATGACTTCGCAGCCTTTTAAGGAAATATTACAGTGTGTAAAGCCTGCTTTCGACAAGCTTAGGAACCTGTTCGCGTATTTTTACCAAGTCTCTATCCTCGTAATACGAGAACGGAACGAAAAAAATGGACAACGTATACTAAACGATGGTAGTGATAATTTTTAGAACAAAATCTATTACTACCAGTACTTCTACTTCTACTGCTGCTGCTGCTGCTGGCTGCTGCTGCTACTACTACTACTACTACTACTACTACTACTTCTACTACTACTACTACTACTACTACTACTACTACTACTACTGCTACTGCTACTGCTACTGCTACTGCTGCTGCTGCTGCTGCTGCTGCTGCTACTGCTACTGCTACTGCTACTACTACTACTACTACTACTACTACTACTACTACTACTACTATATACTACTAGTCTACTACTGCTATATACTACTACTATATACTACTACTATACTACTACTATATACTACTACTAGTAGTACTAGTGCTACTGCTACTAACTACTGCTACTTCTGGTGCCTGGTTCGGCGCTTCTGCTGCCATAATTTTATGTACTCATTGAAGAAGTGTTTATCCTTGTGAAATTGAATGCTTAACGCCCTCTAGAGAAAGAAAAACTGAGCAGCTTTACGGATGATCCCGGGCGAAATACATACAACATAAAAGAGGTTTACTAAATATCATATTCCAGCACTCGGCAGTTAAGAAGTTGATTCTATTTACCGTCGGAAATAATAAAGTTATTTCCTTCATACCTTCCTCAAGTCGGGTTTAATAAGCATTGGATACAAGGTTACTTTTCATGTAATTCGGATTTATTCACAAGGCGGAAGTAACGAAACTCGTGATTAATAAAATCTTGTAATTTAAATGCATTAACGTGCACTGCAAACCGGCGCAACAATGAAATTTAAATTCAAGGCATAGCCCAGGCTAGCCAGGCTATATCACTGGCGATGCCAAGCCATCGGCGAATTTTTGGGAAGTTATAAAACATACTTGAACACACTTAAACCTCAGAAATGGGCAATACGAACCATTTCAAACAGTCATTATACAAAGCACACCGGACCATTATTTTTGAAATTCAACCTTTTAACTCTTAAAGATACTCTCGAACTGCGTGTTTTCCTGTTCAAATAATTATCAAACAAGACATACTAACAATCTTAATTTAACAAAGAATCTGACCACTCTATTCGTGAAAGAGGGCCAATTCTTTGGAACTCTTTGGCAAATACAATACAAAATTGCAACTCTGTTAACTATCCCCAGGCAATTTAAACACACACTTTGATTCACAATATGAGTAATTTCTCTGGTTGCACTGTTCTGTCTTGATTATTATTTTGGTAATTGCTTAAAATGTGTTTAACAGTACTTTTCTCTCTTTCTCTCACTTAATTCTCTTAATTTTCATATGATTTTTCTATTTATATACACATGAGTAATTCTAGTATTTCATCTAAAGGGAACGCTTCTTACCGGGCCTTGTGGCCTTCTAGTCTTCTCCATTATATGCTTTTATTTGATGTTATTAATTATTTGTTCGCTGTACATATTATTGAAAAAATGAACTGAACTGAACTATCGTAATTATTATCTCAAAACGCGAAATAACGTCCATAATACAAAGACAGTTATTATATATACGTGGTCAATTTCCCCTTATTCATTAAAAATTATATAATTATTTCTGCCACACGATAAGCTTGCGTAGAAATCCCGAAGGAAATACTAGTATTATGTCAAATAAGTGTGTGATTTTGTGAAATGAGAAAATATTATTTTTTTCCTGCTTTCTTCCATGAGTTCACTTTCTCCCTTCTCTTTTCTTTTATTCTTTCTTTCTTTATTCTATCCTTTGGTCTTTATTTCGTTCTATTTGCCCTTTCTTTCCTTCCGTCTTTTTGTCTTCTTGATTCCTGTTTTTCATGTTTCCTGCAATTCTTCCTCATTGTCTTTCCGACCTTCCGTCTTTCCTGATTCCCCTTTCATTCTGTCTGCCTTTCTATCTTCAGTTCATCCAGTGTCGGACAGAGTTCTCCCATGAAGCCCTTTGGAAATACACAACAAGATCAGCTTAGGGCAAGTCTGGGGTTTCGCTCTACCGTTAACAAAACTGATTCAAGTTCAGATTGGACCAAGGTCTTCATCATGTTCTCTTCCTTGCCGAAGGTCAAAGTGGTTTTAGTATCTTTATTGCACAATGTAATTTATATTTAAAACAATGATGGACTGAGAGATTTAAGGCAAGTATGAAAATATTTGATTTTGGAATGGATATTTTGCGATTTCGCTGGTTTGCAAACATTAGTGTGGCAATAAATCTGAGTGTATATAAATCGAGTAATTTGTCATCACGAAGAGCCAAAAACTGCATGAAAATCTGATATTTATAACTTCTTTGGTGCAAATTTGAATTTTCGCCTACACCACATCGTGTGTCTTTGGAAATTGACGGGTTCATTTTCTTGCTTATTTTGGTATCGATAGAAAGATGAGGACAATCCGTTGATGCTACAATTTTCTGGGCCATTTTATCGTTAAACTGGGAATGTTGCTATTTCTCTCGAAAAACGAGATGTTGCCACCCTTTAACCATCACTTCAAGATCGTCCTATATTGATAATACTCTACATCCTGTTACCCGGTTGGTACTTATTTCTGCCTGAAAAGGAGTACAAAATGTATAATTACAAATACGACACACAACATCTTTTGGCACCACAAAAGTGGGTTTTGGGAGGATGCAAAAAAGTAATAAAACCTAGAAGTGGAGGTGGTTACCATGGACCTCTTCGTCGAAAGACGAAGTTTAAGCGTGAGCTATACTATATCTAATTTTCATAGTAAAGCGTCTTTTCTCAGTTCATATTACTGGGGACCTGTTGGAATTAAAGTATTATATTACCATGATTATGTTCTTTTCTTCCTTATTTCATAATATTAATATCTGTGAAATAATAATAATAAAAACAATATCTTACATGTCTCTCTAAAGACCTTAATTATAAACACATTTTTTGCAAGATACAGTCTAAATGTCGATCGATGTCAAATGTAAAATTGAAAAATCTGTCGTGAGTCAATATTCTGCTTTTCCAAATAGCGAAATATATATATGCTATAAAACTTAGTTTCCTCCTGTATTTGTTAACCGGAACAAATATAATACACAGATCGATGAGTAACCTAGCTCGTATGGACAGACGAATTGATGAAACAGCCTAGGGAAGTATTAAATGGACACAGGCCTTCCCCTGTGCTATTTGATAGGTACCAAATATCCGTTTGTCAAATGTCAGATAATTATTGCCCTAGTTATATAATAATAATTGCACCAAGCGATTTGTGCAACCAGCGTAAGTAAAGTATCCGCCCCTCCTTATGGAATAGCCCTGGCGTATCATGTAAGAGGGGTCGTACATTACAATAGATTAGAGTATTTCCTGTCATGACTTGATCAACCAAGCTTCAACATCAGTGGTCTTTTACATAAAAAATACGCATTTCAGAAAGGAAATAATCCAAAACGGACTTAAGACAAGCCGCTTCTGAAATCTAAATCTTCATCGGCCTTTCATACCTACCCAGATGTTGACGCCTTCAATTTATGCAAGCAGTGTTGCTTATGGACCAGATGTTGTAAATCATGTTGGTCATTTCAGATCATATATACCTTGTCTTCCCTAGTCATTGGGTTACCATGTGCCTCCTCCTCCTTTTTTTCTTCTTCTTCTCCTTCTTCTTCTTCTCTTTCTTCTTCTTCTTCTCCTCCTTCTCCTCCTTCTCCTTCTTCTTCTCCTTCTTCCTCTTCTTCTTCTTCTTCTCCTCCTCCTTCTTCTCCTTCTCCTTCTTCACCCTCTCCTCCTTCTCTTTCTTCTTCTCTTTCGTTTTTTATTGTTTCTAAGGACATTTTAACAGTTAACTAATATCCCGGACTTGCTTTCGTTTGGGCACTGTATATTATCAGATTATGTAAGTTATCCACTTGACCTGATCCAGAGCTTCCTTTGACAGTTTGAAAGCTGACTCAATCGTTGAAAGAGGCGATTTGGAGTCCTTCTCCTTCTTCACCTTTTCCTTCTTCTCCTTCTTCTTCTTCTTCTCCTCCTCCTTCTGTTTCTCCTTCTTCTTCTCTCTTTCGCCTTCTCCTTCTTCTTCTCCTTCTCCTTCTTATTCTCCTTCTCCTTCTTCACCTCATTCTTCTTCTTCTCCTCCTTCTCTTTCTCCTTCTTCTTCTCCTCCTTCTTCTTCCCCTCCTCCTCCTTCTTCCTCTTCTCCCTCTCCTCCTTCTCTTTCTTCTTCTTTTTTGTTTTTTTTATTGTTTCTAAGGATATTTTAACAGTTAACTAATATCCCGGACTTGCTTTCGTTTGGGCACTGTATATTATCAGATTATGTAAGTTATTCACTTACTTGACCTGATCCAGAGCCTCCTTTGACAGTTTGAAAGCTGACTCACTCGTTGAAAGAGGCGATTTGGAGTCATTCTCCTTCTTCACCTTCTCCTTCTTCTCCTTTTTCTTCTTCTTCTTCTTCTTCTCCTCCTTCTCTTTCTCCTTCTTCTTCTCTCTTTCGCCTTCCCCTTCTTCTTCTTCTCCTTCTCCTTATTCTCCTTCTTCACCTTCTCATTCTTCTTCTTCTTCTCCTCCTTCTCTTTCTCCTTCTTCTTCTCCTCCTTCTTCTTCCCCTCCTCCTCCTTCTTCCTCTTCTCCCTCTCCTCCTTCTCTTTCTTCTTCTTTTTCGTTTTTTATTGTTTCTAAGGATATTTTAACAGTTAACTAATATCCCGGACTTGCTTTCGTTTGGGCACTGTATATTATCAGATTATGTAAGTTATTCAGAACTAACTTGACCTGATCCAGAGCCTCCTTTGACAGTTTGAAAGCTGACTCACTCGTTGAAAGAGGCGATTCGGAGTCCTTCTACTCCTTCTCTTTCTCCTTCTTCTTCTCTTTCGCCTTCTCCTTCTTCCTCTTCTTCTTCTTCTCCTTCTTCTCCTTCTCTTTCTCCTTCTTCACCTTCTCCTTCTTCTCTCCTCCGTCTCTTCTCCTTCTTCTTCTACTTCGTCTTCTCCTCCTTCTTCCCCCCCTCCTCCTCTTCTTCCTCTTCCCCTCCTCCTCTTCTTCCTCTTTTCCCTCTCCTCCTGCTCTTTCTTCCTTTCTTTTTTCCGTTTTTTTATTGATTTCTAAGTATATTTTAACCTTAACTAATTTCCCGGACTGCATTCTTTTGGGCACGTATATTATCAGATTTAATGTAAGTTATTCACTTACTTGACCTGATCCAGAGCCTCCTTTGACAGTTTTTTGAAAGCTCTGACTCCGCGTTGAACGAGCGATTCGGAAGTCTCTCTGCTCCTTCTTCTTCTCCTTTTTCTTCTTCTTATCTCTTCTTTCTTCTTCTCTTTCTTCTTCTCCTCCTTCTCTTTCTCCGCCCCTTCTTCTTCTACTTTCGCCTTCCTTCTCCTTCTTCCTCTTCTTCTTCTTCTTCTCCTTCTTCGCCTTCTCTTCCTCCTTCTTCACCTTATCCTTCTTCTTCTCCTCCTTCTCTTTCTCCTTCTTCTTCTTCTACTTCGTCTTCTCCTCCTTTTCCCCTCCTCCTCCGTCTTCCTCTTTTCCCTCTCCTCCTTCTCTTTCTTCTTCTTTTTCGTTTTTTTTTTGTTTCTAAGGACATTTTAACAGTTAACTAATTATTCCGGACTTGCTTTCGTTTGGGCACTGTATATTATCAGATTATGTAAGTTATTCACTTACTTGACCTGATCCAGAGCCTAAGCTGTCTCACTCGTTGAAAGAAGCGATTCGGATTTCCGATTGGTCATTTACTAGGAAAGTCCCGGGAAGTCCATGGAGAATATGGTCTGCACAATTTCGGCAACTCTGAACGTGTACCTTTACCAAATTATTTAATGTACCGATATTGTATCTGGTAAAACCCTATACTATGACCCGATCTTGACACTGGCTCCGACTTCCCTTACTCGTAAATTTGATTGACTCGAATGTAGATGAACGGTGAAAGAGCCCAATTAGACTTTCCTATTGCTCATTTGTGAGGCATCGTGGGTATCGGTTACTGTTGATATTATGACGTATTAAAATAAACACTGATTAAAAGGATGGGAATGTATGTTTTGGTAATAATTTATCATGTGTTTGAATATTGACAACAAAGTTTTTAATAAACTTTGTTAAATAAAAAAAAAGATTCCTTCAGAAGTCATATGTAAATATCTTGAGAGGTTCGCATTATGGTCCTCTAATTGAAAAGGCTGACCAATAAAAAACACTATTCTTCCACAATGCAAATATAAATCGATTGTAAACATTTTGTAAACGCTTTGTGCGCGCGCGCGCGCCCGTGTGTGTGTGTGTGTTCGTGCGCATAGCAGAATAAGAACGTACATATTCCAATTTAAGGCCTGATATCTATATTGTACACGCTATCTTAAAATGTTACTTTCATCTATTTTTGACCTGGTTTACCTAATACGTAGTCAGACAGAACAAGCACAAATTTAAGCACATTATGGAAATACGCACATTATGGAAATATGTGTGTTTAAGCATAACACCATAAATGTTCTAATATTCTTTATTGTAATGTCATATCATGGTTTCATCAGCGATAAGCAAAAATGGATAACGGGTTGCTGTAACAAAGTGAATGACAGACTCTCAGTCTGTTTCTAACATTTCAGACATAATTGTTTTTCAGATTCAGATTGTTTTCCGTATGGAAACTTTTAGTTAAGGGTTATAAAGTCTCCATAGGAGCAGTATTTCCAACACAACGCATAAACTAGTATATGCAATCCAGCATTCCTGATTTTCCTTTGTTCTTTGAGTTGACAAAATTTCCTGTTACAAGTATTCTATTGTTTTGTTGCACATCACCCTGAGAAAAAATGAAGAACATCCAAGAACTAATGAGCGAAACAACGTCAAAGACATTTTATAGAAAATCAAAGTAGGCCAAATGAAGATGGACAGGACACATTGCACACAGACAAAACAACAGAAGGACAAAGAGATTGATTGAATGACAAAGAAGAGGCAAGGTATGGTATGAAAATGTAGCATATGAGCTTCTCAATGATAACTATTAATGTATATTATCGATGTGAGGTAAGGCAGGATAGTGGGCAATGATGTTGCCTTTGGATAAGTATAACATGCTATAATTGCAAAGGCAGCCGATAGGGGAAATTCCCACAAAGCTAGAACCTCACAATTTGCCTTCACAACTCCCCAAAACACGCATTTATAATTCAATGTTCAGTTGTTAACTAATGCCATAGAATAGGCAGTAACCGCTAAGTCACACTTCCTCGGCACTGTCAAGAGAATATTCATTCTATTCAAAACACTTTGAAATAAAATATTACTTAATTTGGTGACTACTCGGAATCATACATCTTCAATATTTTATATAAAATTTATTAATTTTTTCTTACTTTACGAATAGCGTAACACACTTTTTAAGACTCGGGAGAGTAAGGTTTATGGAAACCTTTCATTTAATTTTTTATTTGCTTATTGTACCTTGTACATGTAGGTTATTTCCACTTCGAAGAACATGCGTTATTTACAGCAATGCTAGAATGCAATTTCAAATGAAACTTGATGTTAAAGAAGCAAGAAGGTAAGATATTAATAGTTGAGTATGTTACTGTAATTGAAGATAGAGGCGGAATATCCTCCGGGGACAACTGATGAGATTTTGCCGCTTATTCTACTAGTGATCTGTGAAAAGGGCGAGGCTTGATAGTTAGGTTATACACCTATATGAAAGACCCTGTGCCAATGACCCGATAGGTGCATTCATGTGGTCTGACGGTAAATAGGGCAATATTTTATAGGTAAAAACGTTTGCAAGTCTTAATGGTGTTTTGATGATTGCTTTTTTTCAACGTAGAAGAAGAAGAAGAAGAAAAAATACCCCGAGCTAATGTGAGCGAAGAATGCAGGCGCACACGTGCCGGAATTTTGATGTCTGGTTAAAGAAATTGACTTCGTCAGACGGATGCTGCAAACCGGATACACGTGATTCTGTCACACTTTCCTACATTCGAAAGGAATAACGATTTCTTCAGAACTTTAATGACCACTATATAAGCAGCAAAAATATCCCATTTAGCCTTCGAAAATGTACCTTGAGAGCCCTTTAAGAGGCCCTAAAATATCTCACCTGAATTTTTGCCATACACGCCGAGGTATGGAGGCTAAATTAGACGTTAAAGGTAATGGGCACATGCTATAAGTTATATAATGGGAAATAGAAATGGCACGGATTGTCGACGTATTGTGTTAGCTGTATCGCTGGTCCCGGCAGGATTACTTGCGGAGTAAATCAAGTGCACTCGTGAAATCATACTACATTGATACCCTTTTCGGTAAATGTCATTCATTCTATTTTCTATAATGCATTAATGTTTCCAAGGGAACGGCAAAAAGTTCCATGCTCACTATATCTGAGTATCAGATGCAAATATTTCTGTACCTAGGAGGAAAATTGAGATATACTTTTGTTATTATCTGACCAGCTCAGTCTTTCTTTTAGCTTCTTAAATCCTTGGGGTCAACCACCTTTATTTATTGCAGTATCGCGCATTCGTTAGCTGAGAATTTTAATGTTCTAACTGACATTTTGGTCTTTTTGAGATATGGACGTTTTAATTAAAAAAACACAATAAAAACAAATTACATTTTACCGTAAGTTGGTCCTTTACAAATTCTATATCATTTAAAAGCTTAACAATCGTATAAAACCAAAATGCTAGCTAGAACCTTGTAATTCTTAGCTCACGAACTGACTATTTACATGATATGACATGATGTACCTCTCTGATTAACCAATCCAAATAGACCTTCTATATCTATAGTATTTCTTACCGTGTCTCTGATTGGCTAATTACATCACGTATCCCGATGAACAACCAATCGGTCAGTTGTGTCCTCGATGTTAAAGAAAGCATGAAACTGGATTTGCAAAGTGATAAATGCGATACATGTGTTGTATTTAACTCGGAAATTAATTATTTGGCAAAATAACTCAATTGGGGAATAAAAATAGCAGACATAAACATGATTTAAATAGCTGCTTGACAGTTCCATTCCAAAATATGCTCTGAAAGAGTTGTACAATAGGAGTTGCTAGTCTGGAGAGTGATTATTGATTATCTCATTGATGATATAAACGGGAGTTTCAGTAACGTGACCCATCTGACACACTTTTTTTCTGACACACTTATTAATTCGGAAACCCTTCACGGAATAAAACACAGGTTTATTCTGTTAAGGTTTCCGAATTCATAAGTGTGTCAGAAAAAAAAGTGTGTCAGATGGGTCACGTTACGGAAACTCCCGATATAAACAGTGACGATACTGGGAAATTCTATTCATACACTTAATGATATAATCGGTGAACTAATGAACTGATAATGAACTGCTTCTGTCCCCTCCTTGTCATGTACCTGTTTTCTCCAAATTTGAACTATTTTCTCCTACCCTGTTGGTTATACACGGGGAGTCATATTTTCCGTTTCAATTTTGAAATTGCGCTGTTTGAACAAAATTAATCAAGTTGTTCAAAATTTTAAACAACCGCTGTTTACCCTGGTCATCTTTCAATCTTGTTTTAAAAAATCATTATCATTATTTTAAAGTAAAAAAAACCTGTTCAAGAAATTGAACAAATTGTTTTAAAGTTCAAGCACCAGTTGTTTAAAACACTTTCCCCGGACTTTGGGTCACTTCTGACCCAAATTCACTTCAGTGGTTCCATTGTTTTAGGCCAGTCAACTTGACCATTTTTGGAACTATTTTTCAAAACTAGCGAGACAGAGCAATTCTGACCGCAGACGGCCCTAGATTTTCTAGCCAGAGTGTCTCGCCGCGAGGCAGTTTATCAATGAAACTGCAACCCGATATCAGCTCATGTGCCCACACATGTTTGCCGACGGGAGGTCAGTAATTGCCAATCTTTATCGCTAAAATCCCTGGTGTGTGAGGCCTGTGAATGTGCCTAGCACGGGTCCGGGGAAAGATTAAAATTCTAAACAAGTTGTTTAATTTGATTTTTAAACAATGTTGGACAATCCTCTTTTAAACAGTAAAATTTGAATCAGTGTTCTATCTGTGTGCGAAATGCATTTTGTTCGAATACAAAATACGGAATTTTATTCGGCGTGTGGTTATATAGCAGGTTGATTATAAGTTTAATTAAATCATTCATTTTAATCAACTTAAACAGTAATGTGTATCCCGCATGTAACACAGAATTGATTAAGTGTCTAGAATTTGTAAGTTTTGTTTTATTCTGAATACAGAGAATAGTACTGCGTTAGCTAAAATATGTTTTTGCCCGCGATATTAGTGTGTTAGTGTGTTTGTGTGTAGCAATCTGCCGCGCGCGTGTGTGTACCATTATACTTCCTAAGACCAAAGACAAAAATTCTTTCCGACGATATTCCTCGGAAGGAAATCTTTTGAAAGTTTCTGTAACCTGGCTCATCTGACACACTTTTTTTCTGACACACTTATGAATTTGAAAACCCTTCACGGAATAAAGCACGCGTTTATTCCTTTAAGGTTTCCGAATTCATAAGTGTGTCAGAAAAAAGTGTGTCAGATGGGTCAGGTTACGGAAACTCCCAAATCCTTTGTCATCGGACATTTTACAATGGTTTTTTCCGTCATAATAAAAGGCAGTTTCTTTGAGGTCTTCGGAATATCATACACGCATGTGTGTGTGCACATACGTGCACACACTAATAAGGAACTTAGGCTAAAACAAACACTTAGGTCCAGAGAATTAGTTCCATATCAGGGTATTCTCGAAAATACACTACACCTTAAAGGCTGACTCAGAGATTTCCCGATGAGGGCGCCCTCAATTTTCAAACAAATTGTGTTTTGCATATACATAATGCTTGTCCATATACTAATCACTGTGTGAAATAGCTAAGCTCAAATCGAAATCCTTCATATAGAAAATCACATCTTTGTTTAAAAATTCCGGATCCGGAAATTTTGTTATACACAGTATCCTATGGCACTGTTATAATTATACACATAAATATTTACTGCATCAAAACGAAAACTCCGATTCATCTCAAAATTTGGAATTGAGCATTCTAGGTGACTATCTTTAGTTCTAGTTTACTATTTTTAATTTATATAATATTAAAAAGATTATATTCAGAAATCTCTGAGTCAGACTTTAAGCCCTTTCCAAGGTTCAGCATTCTGTACAAATTCCAATGGACGCTTACTTAGTAGAGCGCCCCTAATGCGGTTACGTGATCGTGTGCAGATCCCCTTACTTACATGTTCTTTGTTTTGTATGGAAACATCAGTTCTTCAGGCATTTTGTACATGACTATTGAGGTGGTGCGTGTTTCTGCATCCCTATTTGAGGGTTGTACAGTCAGTGACACATATAGATGCTAAAGGGAGTAGAAACACGGGTAAGTATATAAAATCGCCATCTGGATTATCCAGAAAAAACAATAATATAAACACAACACAAAAGTTACGTCCCCCTCTAAACAACCGCTCCTAGTTTCTTATGTAAGAAGTTCATCTAAGTCATGAGATGGTAATAATATTTCTATGATTTGAGTTAAAGGTGCAATTCCGTTCATTCCAGCACTTCTGTCTTATTCATTGTTCACTAGATATCCTTGGAAAAGGTTATTCATAACTTTTTAGTTGATCCCGACCTTGCGGTTTTTGTATTATGACCAAATGCTTGTTTCGCCATTTTGTCAACTTACGGACAGAAAATACAAAATTGCGCATTTCTTACAGTATACGACCGAATTCGCACGTAAGATTAGTACACATGGTTTACTAATGTGATGGTTCGATGATATAAAAATCTCAACTTTTTTTATGTAAGTCGGGGGACGGCTGTGGAATCACGAAATGTCCCCTTAACTTTTGTGTCAAATTAAAGGCATAGCTTACTTCACGGCTGACGAGCCCTCCCCACAGATTAAAGACAATAAGGGACATTTTCAAATCACAAACATGACAAAGTGATATCCTTATTTGAGTTGATATGACCGACAGCTTACTGAACATTTGAGTACTATTCATAAATAGGTTGTATATCCCCACAGCTTTTCAATGACCTTTTCATCGGTGGATGCACTGTATTGATGAGTCTGGTCAGGCGCTGCTGAGGTAGCATCCCATTCCTCTGTAAATACAAACTGATAAGATCACCGTGTCGTCTCTGCATTGTACGGGTATATACAAAGAACGATTTTAATATTTGTCACATTGAGGTCGGCGAATTTGTAGGCGTAGCATTCGTTGGGATGTCCTCACAAACCAGAATTAAGGCTCCCTCTCTGTGTGACTGCCTTTAGTCATCAGTGAAGACCCCAAAGGGGGGGCCCTTATTGCTGCCATAGACCGCATGCCTAATCTCGTACAAATTGGACGGAGAATAAATGATATCACTTTTGCGAGTTATTTGAACTTCCTCTTCCTTGTCTTTGATCTGCGCTCATCACTTGAGTAACGGGTGTCTGTAATTTTCACAAATTTAACTAATATCATAGAATACTATTACCTAGTCATGACTTAAATAAACTTCCTCATAAAAAACTAGGAGCGGTTGTTTGGGGCTTATCTTTTTATTGTGTTCTTATATTATTGTTTTACTGGATACTCCAGATGGCGATTTTATATAACAATCAAAGCAAAATATTATTAGACTATTATGACTTTGGCCTCCCTACCTAAGAAATTATGAGCGGTTGTTTAAGGGGGGGGGACTTGCTTTTTGTGTTTGTGTTTTGGAGAAGATATATGATGACTTTTCATGCAAAAAGGTAGCTTCGCGTCACTAGTTGAACGATAATTATAATTTGATTTATATTTACTAAGAATGGGTCAGAAAAGAAACTTTACCTGAATGCGCCACCATGCAGACGTATCCTTCCATGTGGTATCAACGGAAAGCTTATTTCATTAGCTTCGTATCCTGGCAATTAGTTAGATATAGGCGCAAAGCGTAGTCCTTTTAGTGTGGGTTGGTGTGGTATTCCCGTAGGATTTTCATGCCTAAAATCTGATTTTGCTTTGCTGTATTGGGTTTACAATAGGCCTAAACTAATCCTTAATAAAGATTAGAAAGTAATAATTGTGCCTAGGTCCCAACCTTTCGTTAAAGCGATATAGCCCCATATGGTTCAAGGTCACCCTGGGGGTAATGCTCCGATGTTTGTTAGAAAGTGGTGTCAAATGATTCCTTGTGGTCATACTCAAACAGAAAATGCATTTTAATTTGATCTTTGTGATATCACCATTGCGACATCCAGGGAAAGTTCTGGTGACCCCAGTAGACCATGTAGACCCTTTCACTTTTGGTTTGGTAATTAGCCATCCAAATGTCACACACGTAAATAATACATTTTTGGATCCTGGAGACAATAGAAGAAAAAAAAAAAACAAAAAAAAAAAAAAAAAAACAGAAGCAACAACTCTCACCACTTTTCACAAAATTAGCATTTGGTAAATTTTACCCCAGGATGACCTTGACCCATTAGGTGCTAAGCGCTTTAACTAAGGTCTCATCAATCATCATCACACCTTTTTTTGTCAGTTCCACTGCTGGACTACGGCCTCAACATGTTTCCATGCTGGATTCGGCCTACTACCCTTTCCACGCTGGCCTATTGCGGGTTGGAAGGGACCTGGTAACCTAGAGTGATGAGTCATGTAACAACCCGGATGGCCCTACTCTCACTCTTCTCTTTTCGATAGGTCTGCAACTTTTTACGTGTTCAGGAGTGACTCCCTCTGACACAGGGCCAACAGCTTTACATGACTCGCCGAACCATGAGGCGCCGGGCACCCATTGCATACACCTGCACATTTTCCGCAATGGGTGGGAGCGAGAAATTCCATAATCACACTGCTGTGCAATTATGCAATTTCCGACCTTACAGTAACTATTTGAGTATGACCAATAAACCACCCGACTCGTGCGGGGCTCGAACTCCGGCGGGCCGCTCGATCGATCTTATAACTCTGCCGACGGTTCAGCGCCTTTAGACCATCTCGCCACCTTCGCGTCGCCCTCCTAAAGGTCAGAACCTAGCAAATTACTTTTTCTAATCCTATAAGGAGACGATACATTTAATGACATTAAAACACAATTTTGACTCGATTTTAATTTTTCCCTGTAGTAACATTTTACACCCCCATTGTGAAGGTGGCAGCAGTCCGAAAATTTGCACACCACCCCATCATTTTCTACTGGTCTGGTCCCTATTGAATGAAAACAGCAAGAAAAATCACCGTAAAAACCACCAAAATCCTACGGGAACTGGTTTCATTGACATACCAACACACACTTTTGAAAACAAGTGGTGTGTCTGTTTATGTTTAAACAAACTCTCTTTTTAAGATATCCACCTTTTTTGCGCAGGTAAGACAATACATAGCAGGTTGTCCTTGAGTTTGTTTCTTCGTATGGAAGTTGTATTCATACACTCTTCCAGAACTGATTCATGTATCCTGTTTATTTTCCATGTTCAAATGCTCTTTGGATATCCTTTGGTAAATAATACAACATTTTGCTTGGTTAAATAGCCTGGTTTTCTTCTTGACATTGATTTGCTTCGATGAAACCCTTTGGGCATTTGTAATGTGAATCAGTGATAGGGCCAGATTGCATAAAAAACCGCCTACTTGATTCAAATACTGTAGCTCGGGCCTGTACCTCAACGATAGAATGATATTGCAGTATATAAGCTAATAACCAATCTTTCTCTGACACTACATAGAGGTGTGGATATAATGTTTACTCATCCCATTTTTTGTTTCTAATCCAATTGCTTTGTGTGAAATTTCTCAACAAGCATTTCTGATTTGTTAATTTGTAACACAAGCATTTGGCCATCGAAATAAAATTAACATGAATTTAAATTAAAATATGTTAAAATAAGACAAAAAAGACAAAACAGATAACTTGCATTATTATTTTACTACTTCAAGATTTTCTTAAAGCGACCAGATGTGAATTACATTAATGGGTTGGAAGAAAGTGCAGTAAGAAGGGGTATTCTAAATTTAAGTGTGTTTTGAAAAATGTCTGAAAGACAGAAGGGGTATCCACTATATTCTGTGAATTATGTATATACCGTGTTTAATGCTTTCTTCCGTTGCCCTTTGAACTTTCCTTTTGCCTTCGTTGATTAACGATCTCGCGATATTGGCGACGTTGTATGACTTGAGAACTCGTTAGATAAACACATGTGTCTGTGGAATGTATATTGTACACCTGGTCATTAGAGCAATACTTGAAGAAACATACAAAAAGGACCCAAGA
Organism: Ophioderma brevispina; assembly: GCA_023653785.1. NCBI lineage: Eukaryota > Metazoa > Echinodermata > Ophiuroidea > Amphilepidida > Ophiodermatidae > Ophioderma > Ophioderma brevispina. Next base: position 98,203 of record JAMKCH010007309.1, on the reverse strand, counting down.
AGATATGGTGCTAATGTGATGTTTATTGGCCGAGTGAACCATGTTTTTCAATACATTTGCCGATGATCAATTGATGTGGCAAAACTACATCAAAGATTAATCGGGGACCTCGAGCACCTCGTTTTGACAGAAACTGCAGCCCCCCACTGTTACTGAGGTCCATTTTACTTTTAATCCCTGATATTTATACTCTTAATCCTCCCCTACTTATACATTTTAAACCCATTTATGATAGCTTTTATCCTTTTGTATTTATACATTCTTTATCCTATATTTCCTTGTTATAGAATCCTAATAGATCCATGGTTAACCTCTTTTAAATGACCTTTTTTGGCCAACAACAGCCCAGCACATATCTCACGCTGCATGCCTCATAGTTAAAAACTGACAAATGACCGCTACCCAGCAATTTTTGAACAGTAATTATACCATACCACCCTGATAGCGGTTCCATACCGCATCCAACTCATGTAATCATTTACCAAGCACCCATTGCCTTTCATTTTTTTTTTCACAAGTTGTATTTAACTCAGGTCCGTGGCCAAGCACCCATTTCCAAGGCTAAAGTCATGATTACTAGTGGTTATACCACTCACTCAAGGTAATAATTTACCAAGTCCCCATTGCCTTAATTTTTTTCAATTGTATTAAACTCAAGGCCAGTGGCTCAAGCACAACCATTTCCAAGGCGAAGTCATGATACTATGGTTTATGCCCCAATCCACTCAAGGTGATAATTTACCAAGCACCCTTTGCCTTTAATTTTTTCAAGTTGTATTAACTCAAAGCGTGGCCAGCGCCCCCATTTCCCAAGGCTAAAGTCCATGATTAATAGTGGTTTTATTCCACATCACTCAGGTAATAATTACCAATCAACCATTGCCTTAATTTTATCAAGTTGTATTAATCTCAAGGCTTGGGCCAGCACCATTTCCCAATGCTAAAGTTATGATTCCTAGTGGTTTATTCCACATCCACTCCAAGGTAATAATTTACCAAGCAACCCATTGCCTTTATTTTTTCAAGTTGTATTAACTCAAGGCATGCCAAGCACCCATTTCCAAGGCTAAATTCATGATTCTAGTGTTTATGCCACACCAGCTCAGTTAATATTCACCAGCACCCATTGCCTTTAATTTTTTTTTCAGTTGTATGCATCTCAAGGCCGGTGGCCAGCACCCATTTCCAAGGCGAAAGAGTCATGATTACTAGTGGTTTATTCCCATCCACTAAAGGTAATAATTTACCAAGCACCCATTGCCTGTTAATTTTTCAAGTTGTATTAAACTCAAGGCCATTGGCCAAGCACCCATTTCCAAAGCTAAGTCCATGATTACTAGTGTTTATTCCACATCCACTTAAGGTAATAATTTACCAAGTCACCCATTGCCTTTAAATTTTTCAGTTGTTTAAACGCAAGGCCAGTGGCCAAAGCACCCCTTTCCAAGGCTAACGTCATGATTACTAGTTGTTTATCCACATCCAAACTCAAGGTAATCTTATTTACCAAGCACCCATTGCCTTAAATTTTCTTCAAGTTGTATTATCCAGGCAGTGGCCAAGCCACCCTTTTCAAGGCTAGAAGTCATGATTACTAGTGGTTTCAACCACAACCACTCAAGGAAAATTAATTAACCCAGACCATTGCCTTTAATTTTCTAAAGCAGTATTAATCTCGATGCCGGTGGCCAAAGCACCCATTCCCAGGCTACTGACATTATTACAGTGGTTTAAAACACATCCAACTCAGGTGATGAACCAAGCACCCAATGCCTTAATTTACTCTAGCATAGTAAACTCAAGGCCCATTGGCCAGCACCTTACCCCAGCTAATTTTGTCCTGCTTAATAGTGTTATAATGCCCCATCCAATTCAGGTAATTGACCACAGCCACCCTTTTCGTTATTTACCCTGCTATATTAAACACAAGGCCACGGCCAATGAACAAACCCTCTTACCAATGCTATTTTAAATACAAGCATTCAACCTCACATCATCGCCAATAACCGACTGCTCCTTATTGTAGCATCATCACGATAAGGAAAAGGGCTTTAGTAGCCTCACTGCTAAGCAAGAATTAATATTGAGTATCTAAATCATGGAAGTTTTTTTGGGGGGATGGAGGGGCGGGAAAATCAAGGATGGAAGAGATTCTATTCAGTACGCAATACACATCCAACACCTCTGCTGCCAGATCACATTTGAGAACAATAGGCTGCACAACCACCTTCCAACGAAAGTACACACAGCGCGCCCTCTATCCCCAAGACCAGGGGAGGAGGGCATGCAAGATTGCTCTAATCAAAGTTGAAATGTAAATGGATACAATTTAACTCTAATTAGAGCAATACCCGAAGAAACTACAAAAGGACCCAAGGATTGTGCTAATGTGATGTTTTATGCAGAGGTGAACCATGTTTCAATACATTGCCGATGATCAATTGAGGTGCAAAACAATCCATCAAGATTAATCGGGCCGCTCGAGCACTTCGTTTTTTGAAGACTGCACCCCCCATGGTAAATGATGGCCATTTTACTTTTTAAATCCAATGATATTATACTCTTAATCCTACCCTATTTATACCTTTTAAACCCATTTATGATAAGCTTTTAATTTTTTTATTTATACTTCTTTATTCCTAGATTTACTTTGTGATCAGAATCCTAATATAGTTTCCATGTTAAACCGTCTTTTAAATGACCTTTTTTGCCAACAACAGCCAAGCACATATCTCAAGCTGCTGCCTCATAGTTCAAAACTGACAAACGACATGCTACCCAGCAAAGTTTGAACGGATTTACCACCCAACCCAAAGCCCATTCTTTGGCCCACCAACGACTCCGACCAAGTCCATTAATGCGAAGAAGTCCTCTACTGGCGGAGAAACAGAACAGCAATGGAAACATGTGAAGTACTCCCAGAGCACCCTTTAACAACCTCACAAAAACATCCAGGCCCAAGTACTCAATTGAGTTCAACTCCGATCGGACAAAATGGGTTGTGCAGCTCAATATCATGAGCTATGGACTTCCCTCCTGTTCTCAAAACCAATTGGCGAACATTCCTGGTTGACTGTCCTCAATTTCCTATGCCTCCACCCTGCATCAGAGCACCTGAGTAACATGGACGTGGAAAAATGTGTGACCATAGTAGCACGGTACTGGGAATGGTATTGTCACAAAAAGTTTAATCAAAACAACTATCATGCCATGCATATCCAAAGATGTGGAGAAACAATTCGTTTGGCATCCAGCAAAGCGAAACACAATTACATCTGGGATAACCCGATTGAGCTTTAACAAGGTCCTCCTTCAGAAATGTAGGGTGCTTGTTTTCACTTAAAACCACCCCGCCTACCTTCCAGTAATGACATAATTTCAAACCTTCATATTAAGCTGGCCTTTTCACTTTTTAGCAAGTGCGGACTGCCCGTAAACAAAATGACGTAAGAAGGAGACAAGACTATCCCCCAAAGAGGTTCTACATGATAGAGCAAAACTTACGGTAACTTTAGCAATTCATCGTCCTCGCAATGTTTGCCGACCACAAAGAAACATAGAGTAACAACAATAGAAAGCGATGGCTGCCTCCGCTTCTCCACATACTGTGGGTGCGCTTTGGCATATACACTAATCGGTAGTGATACAAATTGATGTATGTGTTAGAGGTGGCCAGTGTACTAATAGTGCACCTGGATCAATGTGCTCAATACTCTTTTTTCCTCATAATGCAATGCGCGCTTAGGTGAAAAGATTATTCTGAACAGTTTAGTTTCAATCAAGACGACGTGTCATTTCAATTCGTTTTGTGGCCATGGGTAGTACAATATTTAACCACCCAATAGCCACCCAATAGCACCCAACATCCAACAACTGATAGTTTGCCGGATTGTTTTTTTATCGTGTTGAACATATGTGTGTATACAAAGGCACCCCAAACTATAATTATATTTATTCCCGTGTACTATTCAAATGTCAGCGCCCAGCACGGAAGAACTGGTTTGGAATGGGCTTCACCCCCTTGACCTATCCGCACAAATCCAAATTCGTCTTGGCTCTGCACCTTGGGGTGGAAATTGGAATATACAGGAGGAAGGAAGACACCTGTCACACACCAACATGAATAGGTTAATCATGCAGAAGTGGCGGCAGCCTAATAGACACCTTGATGCACCCACATTCGATCTTCCCATTGTTTGATTTTCCATGATCTGCATGCCCCATTTGCCTTGCTGTTTTTGGCTGCACCGTTGCGAAAGGAGTGTGACTTGTACCGGCTGGCATTGGGAAAGCCGTCAAAATCGACTGTTTTTCCTCCTAGACACGAGAAAACTGAAACTTAGTTAGTGTCGTTTTTGTGTCAAACTGTGTGAACAAAAATAGACCCTGCCGATTGAACTAAATACTGTTTAAGTGGGTAGCACAGGGCACACAGCTGTTGTCATGACGTGGTCTTGAATGCACCAACCACGATTCCCATCTGCCCTCGTTAGGGTAACAACAGAAAAAAAAAAAAAAGATTATCCACAAAATTCAAAATGATGCTGGTGAAAAGAATATATATTTGTATAGTAGGAGAGGGTTGCTTACTTAACTAGGACTATAAATTAACAAAGTTATAGTAGAAAAGAATATGTCCTAAACACACGTCTTTTTAAGCACAGGATGAGCTTCAATACTTGTGACCACTAGCTGGCAACTGCACTGAACTATTGGGCTCATTGAAATCTGGGCTGTATGTTTTGCCAAGATAATCAATAGTTGGAGTGGACACGAGTGAACAGGGAACACATGGACAAGATTTGTCACACAATGGGTGGCCTTTCTTTGGCATGGTCAGTGAACATATCACAATAGCTAATTGCACACCGATTAGGGGTTAAGTGGAATTGTTATATATTGAATCATATGAAATTAACCTAGAACACCCCAAAAAAACTACTCAAATTGAAATAGAGCTGAATGACGCCACCCAACTGCAGGCTGTCTGCTTGTTCCTACCAACCATCGTTGGTATGTCATGATCTGCATGCCCCATTTGCCTTGCTTGTTGGTCGCACCAATGCGCAAGGAGTGTGACTTGTACAGGCTGGCATTGGGAAGCAGCAAAATCGACTACTGTTCCTATGACACAAGAAAAACGGGAACTTAGTTAGTGGAGTTGTGTTCAAAATGCTGTGAACGAATAGGTGGCCCTGCCGAACTGAACTAAAATACTGGTTTTAAGTGCTAGCACAGGGAACACCGCTTTGTCATGATGTGGTCTTAATGTCGCTGCTTTGATATTTACCCAAACTGATTATTTTTTTGAACCCCCCGGAAGGTGACTGCTAACAACCTCAACTCCCTCCAATAAACCTGAAAAGAGATCGGTGCGTCGCCGCACGGAGGATGAATGTTTATTTTTTGATTCATCTGCAATTCCCCCTATTCGAATTAATCCACGAACATAAACAACATTGCACGGAACAATAACAATTCAAAATACGCTGGCACATATGGTTTGGCATGTTTGTTTAAACTGGCAGTTTCATATCATGTGAGGCTCCTTTGTCCCGTCTCAAGCCGTCACATCGTTGTGATAGCAAAGATTTGTAGGGTCCTGATATCCCCCATAAGATGCTTAAATCTTATTGCGCGAAGTCATGTAAAAAACTGTGGCTCTAAAATACCTGTTCAATGATAGTATGCAATGAAGTTACGCAAGTTACTCACAGATTTGGTATGTGATCGACACCCCAAATTGCTACAAAAATCCACAATTTTATTCCGCACCTGCTTGGTAAGTTGTATCTTGTAATAACGCCGGCTGCCATCGCCCTTGAGCCCAATGGTTTTTTGAAGAAGCATCAAAAGCCAACTGAGCAAGCTGCGATCAATAAATAGCTCCAACGAAGAGTTTGATATCCAATTGGAATCTAGAAACAAAGGTGCACATTAAGCTTTAAAAATTTGATCCACATGGCAATATCACCCTTTGCTCCTACCCCCACATGAATTCAACCAAATTCTCTTTAAATCATAGATACCCTGCTAACCATTGAAGCAAAACAGGAACATTAATTGGCGTTGGAGCTCTTGAAAGTAATTAAGGGGTTTTCTTTAGTAGGATGACTAGCTCTGGGGCACTGGCACCTTGACCTCCGGGCGCTTCGGCTTGCCTGGGCGGCCGGTGGCTTTGACTCTCTACAATGGGGTATGACCGATGTGGTAAACAGCAAAAGAAACAAAGCGGGGGTATTCACAGGGGGTAGTTAAAACGCGGTGTTTGTCAATGCTCCCCGCCGGTGCACCATTACTAAATTAACATCGGGTGTCTTCTCCTTTCCCCACTACACAATGTTAACATCCCCTTAGTGGTCTTTTACCCCAGTAGATCGACTTAGTGTCTCGGTTATATTCCTAGGTATCTGTCATTTTTTTCATTATCTTTAGTGAGAGAAATTGAGGGCTGATCGCCAACAAACCTCCTCCCCCTGGCTTCGGGACTGCATCCTCTCGACTTGGTTGGCGTTGCCCAACCCTGAACAGCTGGTTGCAGCCGTACGGGTAGCTTGGTCTCATCTGCCGCATGGTTGATTCCGGTGCACGGCCTCGCCCTCTCCCGAGCCGTCTGCCCTTGACCACGCTTTTTTCTGGCTTTTCGGCTTGTCTCATGAGTCAAAATTCTAAACCAAAAGGTACGATAACCAACCAAAAAGGAATCTTATATTATTATTATTACATAGGCCCAATATTAGATAAAATGCATGCCTAACTGAAATCACCTGGAAGGGAAAAACCCCTAAATGCCCCCCTCCATTCTTGCCACATACTCACCGAGACAGCTAATACACCTAAGCTTCGATACCTTACTGTGATTTCCTATGCAAGCCTGTGATAAAAATCAAAGGAGGAAGAGATCTATTCAGTAACTCTGCAATACACATCAAAACACCCTCTGCTGCCAGATCACATGTGAGAACAATATGGCTGCCACACACACCTTCCAAGAAAGTAACAGCGCCCCTCCTCCAATACCAGGGGGAGGAGGGCATGCAGATTGCTCTAATCAAAGTTGAAATGTAATTGATACATTTCTCTAATTCAAAACCGCATTAGATAGTGTGTCTAATAATAGAAAATCAGTAACGAACGGTTAAAACTGCAAACAATTCTTAAAGGGGCTTTCGTGATCCACAACCCTCGTCTCCCGAATTAATCTAAAAAAGAAGTCGAGATTTTTATATCTCTGAAAACCGTTAGCTTCAGTACTCCACGTGTACCTAATCTTACTTGCAAAGAAATTGGCAATTTTGTATTATATCATATGAACCATTAGCTTAGTAATCCACGTGTACTTATTCTTACGCGCAATTCGCTCGTATTGTGGAACTTTTTGCAATTTTGTATTTTCCTGTCCGTAAACGGGCAGAAATTACAGCACAGTAACCTATGGTACCGTGGGAAATGAGCAATGCTCATAACACAAATCCGCAAGATCGGACCAACTTAATTTTTGCGAATAAGCTTTTCTCAAGGATATCTAGTGAACAATTAATAAAACACACCCCACGTGGCTGACAATCACAAAAAAAAAAAAAAATGAAAAAAAAAGCGCCTTTAATAGATATAACTTAAAGATTTAGCTGTTTCACACTTCATTGGCTTACTTCTTTCAGGACACACTATGCATTAAAATTAAATCATGATCCATATTTTTTTCGAGAGCCACTGTGGATGCGGGCCTTTCAACTGGCAGGAATATACTAGAATGAATATGAACGTTTTAGTTATGATTACTGATGATTTATTGTCATTTTTTCTACTGATCTGTTTAAACATGAATATATATAGAGAGCTGTTTCTCTTTAACGATGAACTGTCAACACATTATCATTTAAGTTTTTCTCCCTTATCCCATCTAGCATCTCACTTTTTTAACCTTTAAATCTAATTTCTTTTTCGTTGGCTTAAAAAATGAAAAAATAACAAAACACGCTCACATACAAAAAAAATAATATAATTCACCAAAAGGCTCTAGGAAATAGATCTTTGCGCTCATTTTATTTTTGTTTCATGACCACACCACTTTCCCGGGAGTAACGTAGACCTTCGAAGTTCCCGGCGGAGCGGTGGGAAACCGTCAAGATTTATTTTTTGCTCCCGTTTGAAAAAATTTGACATATAAGCATTAAATCTAACACTTATTTTTGGTATTATGGAACAAAGAAAACTTATCTAATTTTGATATCAAAGACCAGCCTCCCCGCCTATTTTTTAGCAAAATTATGATGATAGTTCGGCTACCTTTTCCCTTCATTAGCGTGTAAAGGAAATTGACCTAGTTCGACGAAGGTTATGATGACCCACAACAAAAATATTAAACTTAAAAATAAATAAAAAAAAATACACAGTGCTGACCTAGTTTTGTTCGTTATACAAGTCATTTGGCAAAAGTTAATACCCTATCGCCATGTCAATACAGGTTACACTTTGCTGGTGGGACTTTAGGGGGAATTAAACCGGATCTTTTCAATTAAAAACTGTGCATTGCCTGTAAGCTTAATATCAAATTACACAACCTTTTTTACATTTAGAACTCAATAAAGCACTATACCCGAATGTGATAATATAAATAAGGAACAATGTGCATAAATGAAAGTAATGTTTGTTTATCTTTCGACGGATTTCTTGTAGGATAAAAAATGTCAAAATGGATACAAAAATAGGGCATGAATATGGGGCATACTTGCTCTTCAGAATCATCGGGTCACATCAAATTCGAGAATATGGGATAAATTTTGTTATATCTATATAAAAGTAAGTATCAAGTGATTTTGTAAGATAGTCACTTCAATTTAAAATTAAAATGGTTTTTCAAGTTCTGATCTTAATCGGTAACTTTCCCCTGGTCTAATTTAAATACGCATTATGCAGCACTATGTCATTGTGATGTTGGAAAGTAATGTACGTGCAACCTGATTTCGTCTGGAGTTGAGTAGCAAACTAAGAAACTTGATATGAAAAAAATGCCGTTGACTGATATAACTTTATCTGGCTACGGTTGATTTGATTTGTACAACGTTTTGCAAATTCGTTTCCCCCTCCTGTCCGCATGTAATGGTGCGCATTCCATAACAATATACTACATTTTGAGATTTTTTTAAACAGTTGCATGGTGATTGGCTAGTAAACTATACATGGAAATTGGTAAACGCGAATTTGTTCTCTTGTAATCCGCATCGCAAAGAAGAAATTATGTAATCAGGATATTTAATATCGGATCTCGCATGATTCAAGTGGATGCTGTATACGTGCCTTCCATATAAAATAGCCAGGTAAAAAGGCCATGTGTGTCTCTAACGCTTAGGCAAGTCAAGTTAGAGGTAATTTTCGTGAGATTGGCACATTTCACAATGGACGGGTAGAAATTTGGCGTTTCCACCTTCGGGGTCGCCGTTAAAAAATTACAGTGGGGGATACCCGATTCTAATTGCAAATACGCTTTTTGAGTGGGGGGGGGGGGGCGAGTGTGTGTGTGTGATAGATATCACTCAAATATCAAACACCTTATCAAGGCAGAGTAACAGAATAGTGGGTGACTGTAGTGCACAGATCTCAAGTGAGTGCAAATCTGGGTAAAATTTGTGAATTTTGGTACACACATTCAAAATAATTGATGGAAGCACTTGCCACATCCCTTTTCATGTCCCCAGCTTGGATTTCAAAGGTTTACAAAGGGGTACCAAATTTCAAATGTTTCGATGTGTTGAAAACACACCATGCTGTACTAATTAGGACTATCAGAAATTATAATCTGTTTTGATCATATATAATTAAAAGCAATGTTAAAAGACCTAGCTCAATTTCGCTAATCATTAGTCCTTTCAGAAACTCCTCGGAGAATAGTATTACAATCTCTCTTGTTATAACTATGAATAGCAGACTATATTTTGAGATAGTATGGGTCTAGAATAGCTGACTATAAAAACAGTAAATACAATTACGACTATAAAACTTTGTAGCTTTTTACATCACAACCAAACAAATCAAAAAAGTAATACAGGTCTCACAACCCATTGACACTGCAGGGGGAATTTACTCGAAGTATTTTGGGGGTTAAAATAGAAGCCAAACTAAGTAAAACGAATAGAATATATTTATGTCGACAAAGAATATGCATCTTCCCATTGCAAACTAGTTCTTCTATAACACACCTATTTTTTGAAACTGACCATAATTGAAATTTAAGTAGGTTTGATCTAACAAAAGTCCTGACTCGACGGAATAAGGAATTAACCGGCTCACTTTTTTTAAATTCCCTCAATTATAAATGTTTGGTCGTTCCTAAACCGATTTCAAAATTGCTTTGTCGTTCCTATCCATATTGAGAACATAATCAATTACATTCTATTGTCCCCCCTCCCGCCTGTCATTCTGCGTTTATAGTGTGGGTTGGTGTGTATTCCCGTAGGATTTTCATTTCATGCTAAAATTGATTTTATTGCTGTTGGGTTTCAGTAGGCCTACACTTGTCAGAAAATGGATGGGGTGCAAATTTTCGGACTGATGCCCCCTCCTGCAAGGGGGGAATGTTAGACAGGGAACAATTAAAATCAAGTCTAATTGTGTTTTGATGTAACTTAATGCGTTCCTCTCCTCATAAGGTTTAAAATAAGTATATATTTGCCTAGGTTCCAACTTTAGTTTTAAATGCAGTAATAATAAGGCCCCCTACTGTTCACACGGTCACCCTGGGGGTAATACTTCTATGTTGTTGAGAGTGGTGTCAAATGATTCCTTGTGTCCATACTGGAACAGAAATGCATTTTAAACTGTTTTGGTGATATCACCATTGGACATCCAGGGACAATTCTGGTGACGCCCCATAGGCCATGTAGACACTTTGCTACATTTTGCTAGGTAATTAGCCACCAAATGTCACCACACTGTAAATAATACATTTTTGAATCCTGTGAAACAATATAAACAACTTTCATCACCACTTCAACAAAGCTGGAGCATTGGTAAATTTATCCCCAGGATGACCTGAACCATTAACGGGGCTATAGCGCTTTAACTAAAGGTCCGAGCCTAGGCACATTATACTTTTTCTAATCGTATAAGGGAGAACAAACATGTTTAATGTACATATAAAACACAATTTGACTCGATTGTAATTTTCCCTATAGAACGTTTTTCCTCCCTTGAGGAAGGGGCAAAACGTCCTAAAATTTGCACCCCATCATTTTTTGCCTGTCTGGTCCCTATTGAAGAAAAACAGCAAGAAATCAACTTTAGGCACCAAAATCCTACGGGAACTGTTTCATTGACCTCCAAACCACACTATACCACAGGTTAGAGCGGTTTGGTTTTGTAATGCCCTGTGGCTTATATGCAATATTCTAAAGATAATTCTAGTAGTTTTTTGTAACGTCTTTTAATAAAGGGTCGGCTCATTCTGCCATTTTCTTGGGGGGGGGGGGGGGGGGGGGGGGGGGGGGGTTTCTTCCTTTAGGGTGGCACTTCACATGCCTTCATATGTAGGCCTAGGTATGATATATATGTATGTATGTTTTTTGTATGGAGTGTGTAAAGAGCAATTTCTATCTATTAGAGGACATTTTAGAAAAAATTTGTTTTGTATCTATTAGAGGACATTTTTGGAAAGATTAGGACATTTTAGAGTCCTCTCATTTTTTTTTTTTTTTTTTTTTTTTTTTTTTTTTTTTTTTTTTTTTTTTTTTTATTTCTAATGCTATATATCTTTTTACCAACTCTATATCTCCAATATTACAGTTTATTTCCGTTATAGTGTTGTTAAGACAGTTATATAGAGAAATTAGACAGATATATTAGAGGTTTTAAGAACAATTATAAGAGAAATTTTTACTTGTTTTCAGACGTTATAAGAGATAATTCTAGTATTTAAGACAGTTATATAGAGAAATATATAGTATTTCAGACAGTTATATAGATAAATTTCTAGGATTTACGACAGTTATATATAGAAATTTCTAGTTTAAAAAGAGTTCTTAACGGCAATAAACCTATATATTAAGATATAGAGTGCTCTCTTATATCGAAAAATCACTATGTGTGTATGTCTGTATTATGTAAATGTGTGTGTAATGTAATCAATAAATAAAATAATAATAATAAATTCGCCATTTATCTAGCGCCTTCAATTCACATGTATCAAATCGCTTTCTTTATATTCCGCTGGTTGCCACTAGAATATGTCAGCTGCCTTACAATGCCCCCAGGAATACTCATACCTTTTATGCGGGCGCTCAATGGACAATATATTCCTAACAGCTCCCCCATTTTTCGAGCACCTGGGTGGAGAGATGCAAGCGAGGGTTAAAGTGCCTTGCCCACTTGCACACACATTGGCCTCAGTGGGACGCTGAACCCAGGACCCGTGGGTCATGAGTCAGTCGTTGCATCCACTGGACCAAATTCGCCTCATTACATACATACATACATACATACATACCATACATACATCTACATACATACATACATACAAACATCATACATACCTACATACTACATACATACATACATCATACCTAACATACATACATACATACTACATACATACATACATTGTGCCCTCAGTGGACGCGAACCCAAGACCTTGGGGTCAGAGTTCAGTCGTTGCCATCCCTGGCCACCATGCGCCCGCATAACATGCGATGTATGTATGTTATGTATGTTATTTATGTTGTATGTACTGTCTGTCTGTATGTATTTGTCTGTAATGTATGTTTGTATGTATGTATTTTGTCTAATAAAAAATAATAACCTAATTATGTTTTTAAGCCTGGCCTTTGCATTATATCATACTTGCATAAAGAATCAGAAATCCGTGTTTCCCTTGTCATTAATCGTACGTTATCAGATACCGTAAGATCTACTATATTATGGGTGCCTATTGAGAATCGATTTTTCGCAGCACTCATGAGCCCATCATGTCTCTTCGACTTCCCATTGAGAGCAACTACACATATAATCAGACAAATATCGCACTTGAATGAATGGTACAAATTAATAACGCATCAATTATGCACCCGACTAACTAGAGGAGTTTTTTCTACTCTCTTAATCATACAGTTTTTATGGTTCTGTTAATATCCTCTGTTCATATGCCTTAATCAACATGATCAATATCATTAGTTTTTTTTTTTAATCAACCGATCTTTGATAAGCCCAAAAGTGATCCGATGCTAGATCTCTACATATTAAAGCATTTTGAGGTGGATAAGTTCATTTCTGAGAGTCTATTTTGATTTAATTATACTTCCCAGCGATTATGGGAAAGAATAATGCCATAGATGTCTTCTTTAGAGGCATACCGGTTACCTATAAAAGAAAAATCCCAATAACGATGCTCAACATGTTCAATGTGATTCGGGTTAATTCTATCACTGGACTACAAATACGTAGGATATGAATTACATTTGATGCGATCTGTAGAACCGGATTGGTCCTTTGAACTTGATATACAAAAATAGTTGGTATAATAAGTTTCAGAAGCAGTGGTTAGATCCTATTAAGCCTTCAACATTTTCAATTTTGCTGAATAAAGTAGTTTAAACATGACAATATCGTGCGGGAAGATTACACTTTCTCGCCCCGGGATGACTTCCGCGTTCCGTATACGTGTAGGAATGCAAGATTGCACGCAATCATACTTTGTAATAAGTGGCGACTAGTACAGTCTGTCTAAAAAAAAGGACTGGAAGTCCCTTTCTGATCGCCAATTCTCAAAATGATTCTTTTTAACTTATATTATAAAAAATTAAAAAAAAAAAAAAAAAAAAAAACAGGTTTGTTTGTTTTTCTTTTTTTTTTTTTTTTTTTTTTTTAGGGGTGGGTGCGCGCGCGCCGTGTGTGTGGGTGGGTGTGTGGGTGGTGTGTAGGGTGTGACGTTGAAACAGAAATTAAGCAAGAGCGAAAAAAATTTTTTTCTATCATTTTCTTGCTGAGTAGAGTGCAATAAAATTTAGACATACGCAAAAGTTTGTTGCAAAAGATATTGAGCTTTTTTCAATAAATCTCTGACGAACAAGATGAAAAGCATTTGGACGAACCGATCTTTATTTTCTTAAGATTTGATGTTCAAAAGGGAAATTTTTCAGTGATCATGTGTTTAAGACAGCGGTGTACACTTAATAGCGACTGGTGGTAATACGTAAAGATTGGCAATGGGCTGACAATATTAAGTACTTCTCTGTTTAACATCCTAAGAGATTATATTAACAAACCAATCTAGTCTTGGTCGTTACCAATGGATCATTTCCGGTTAAAATAATCCCTGGACCGGAAATGTAAATAAAATAGGTATCTTTATCAGAAATCGATGATGTGATTGCATCGGCTCTTCATTAGAACTGGATTGTAGCGGATTTTGGACATAGCGGTTGTGCTTTAACGCATTTGATCAGACGGTGGTGTTATTAAATGAAGGTGTTGAACCGAAGTGTAGTACTATATATTATTGTTGTTTAACTTGCTATATTTTATGGTTCTTAATTGCCAAAAAAAAAAAAAATATCACTCATAAATAGATCAGAATTTTAGTGATGAAGAAAAGGTGTATTGCCTGTTCTAGGAATTGTCAAATAGGCCGTAGAATCACTTTAAAAATTATTTATTCACGATCTACTGATATAGCTTAGCCTTTCATCAAGGCTTTGCGCTTTATTTTTTACAGTCCTCGTATACAATGTGGTGGTATAGTGCCCTCTCTTATGGGAGTCTCTTGCGCTCCGACTTGGACGAGGGTGTCGCCATCGTGCGCCCTCTTGGGCCGAGGGTTTCGCCCCTACATCGACCACGCCTTCAGGCGATCATGGTTGAGGCGTTTTTGACAATGACTAATATAGCAAGACTTTTTCCTGATTTTTTTTCGATTATTGCACTCATACTAACATTCCATAAATAGGCGCTTCGTTTCAATACAGCTAGGAAAAAAAAAACATTGTTTTGTCACTCCATTGATAAAACGATCAAAAGCAGTGTTCTTTCCATATCACTTTACGTACACATCTTTCTTAAAAAAAAAATACCTTCTACAGGAGGCCCAATTATTTTGAGGAAAAATATGCAACTGTTGGATTTTGATGGTATTTGGATTGAACATAATCTAATTCTTTGACAAGAGGTTTGTGCAATTTAGATTTTGGTTCAAAAGTTATGACAAGTTTCGAGAAGACCTTCCGAATAGGGTTGTCCGATTCATGACTTTAAATTTGAATTGAAACAAACGGCCAGTTATGTACAATGTAGGTATGGATTTAAGACAAATCACAATACCTAAACTTTGTTAATAACTGATGATAGTGTCAATACTTAATTTAAATAACTGGACTATATTGTTTGAAAGCATCATAGAGGTCGTTTCAGCTTCATATCAAAAAAAAGACCCCCCCTCATTGGAATTGAAAATCAAGTTTTGGACATGGTAATTTTACCTTGAGAATGGATCAGATGATCAGTTCAGAATGGATCAGAATGGATCAGATGATCAGTTCAAACACTAAACCACAGAAATTTATTTTCAAAACCATTCAGCCATTGTTTTAAAAGTCCTTTCCACAAAAATTTACATTCAAACATTTGAATTCGTCATAATTAAACATAATACTTATGATAGCCCAATACTGCCACACCTTCCTGTCCTCCTTTCATAAGGTAACTGTGATTTCACAAATCGTATCACTAAACTATTCACAGCCCTTCTCCATCTACTCTTATCTCTGACAGAAAATTTCGAAAAAGAGATGGATAAAAAGCCATAGTGAAAGAATGGGAAGGAATGTATCTTAAAGGTGAAATTGCCATGTACCTTTTAAAAGGGGTGGTAACTCACGACGAAAACAGACAGTTGGGTTTATATTTATTTCCAATGCTGTGCGTGTATAGAAGAGTATCCGCGAATATATTTCACTTTTCACCCTGTTTTTTAAACATACATGCATTTATGTAAAATGGCGAACATCCAATCTGCTCGAACCAGTAATAGCAAAACAATTAACCAATCAATCAAATCTTTATTTTCCAAATCATAAAACATTGAAAAGTTACAACCAAAATGAAATTGAGAAGGCGATCATCACCAGAAATTAAATAACCTAGTACAACAACAACAACAAAAGTGCGGAGCACACATATTGATAACGAGTTATACCAACACAGGACCATAATACAGCAACGATATCAGGTATATGATTTCATAACAGTCACTCCATTGATTTTAAAAAATCTGCTTAATATTGAATTTGATTTTTTTGTTTATGTTATGCATTATGGAATTCCCAAAAGAAGGGCATGGGAAGTTCTTATTGATCAGAGCTGAGAATGATCCCTTTTCTGTGCAAATTGGTAATCGATGGAATTTCTTGTGTGATTTCTCATCAGATTTCCGTGCGGCAAATGACTATTTTATATACAAAGAGAGTTTGAGCGCTTTAGAATTTTAGAGTTACACACTATTTTTTTGCGAGCATGCAAAATCGCAAATATCCTTATCCGTCAAAGAGGGTACTCTAGGCTATCCTGTGGACATCCACCTCGGGAGATGCTTAGGGCGGTTGGGTTGTTACAAAAATGGCTCAGGTAGACGAGGGTCAATTTAAAATGTGGAATTATTTTAGTTCAATTTATCGACAGCAACAACAAAAACACGCGCTTTTACGTGCTTGTCCACACATTCACACGAGGTTATGTCAAAAGCCCTACCATGCCTCATACTCGTACATATGGTTAGAATAATGTCATACGTTCAACTGAAGAAAGGTGTACATCTTTGTGGAATATATCAATAGATACTGTCGCTCACAATAGATACTGTCGCTCAATGTCAAAGCTTGGCGATATAAAACTGGGTGCATTTAAGCAATTTTGAGAGTGTCGCCTGATTTCTCACCTACTTCTTCCATTAAAACTGTTTTCATATTGATCGACATATCATCGCCTACATCACATATTGTCTTATCTGACATTTTTTACTTTTTTTGAGATATTTTGCATATGTACTTATAATGTTATGGTCTATACATGCACCAAGTTACAATCTTGAAAGTGGCCTAATTAGTGAGATATTAATTAAGAATGTTGATCAATAAGCTCAAAACTGCATATCGCGATTTCACATACTGTCGTACGTTTCATTTACACGTAATTTCAATAGGCGTATAATTAACGCTGTTCGAAAAACAAGCTGTTTACGCTTTTCACATACAGATCTATGTGCGTCCTATCTGCCTCGTGCGTGAACATGATGTGTTTCACATACATATCTATCTGAACGCATTGAAATATAACGGTGAAGTTAGCGTCGTATGTGCAAAATACGACTTTTTTGTGTTTCACATTCAGACTTATGACTTTGTATCTTTATATCAGGAATACAATTGCACTTTTAAAACTCAGCAAGGTTAACACTTAAATTTCAGAATGTTTTCTTCATAATGCAAAATTAAAAAAAGTAAATTGTAATGTTTATTCCATAGTACAAACATGAAATCTCCCGGTAGAATTTCAATGGCGATTTTCTCGAAAACGGCATTTCGTCAGATAAGACAGTATGTGATGTGGGCGACGATATGCATTACCAACTATTTACGAAACAATGATTCTGTCGTGCAATTCCAACATCAAATTGTATAGATTTTTTTTTTCTAAAATAATGAGCTTTGAATTTTGGATTTATTTGAACTACATATTTTATGCACTATCATTACTAATACTGTAATCGTTAAAATCTAATGCATTGTAGTATGCATGCATAGTTTATCTTAGCACAAAATCAAGGAACGAACTATACCAATCGCTAATAGCCTCGTCCCCAGATGCCCCAGATTTTACCGGAAGTGGTCAACATTTTGATATCAAAAGAAAGCTACTATTTTTCTCATTTACTCTGTGAAATCGTAGAGCCAAAGGATGTTTGGTTTGGAAGTTATGAGCGAAAATGTGACCCATTTTGGTCGACCAATATTAATTGTACACAGTACTCTATGGGGCTTACAAAATCACGTTTTTAGCTCTCGCATCAAAACGGGTTGAAATATCGGCGCGAAAATTTACAGATGGGGTTTTGGAGTGATGGCCAATCTATCAAGATGAAAATTTCATATCCTTAAATCGGGCAAACCCCCTTTTACAAATATAAACTGATATAAACTATATAAATCTAAACTTTAGAGTGATTAACAATCAAAAGTAGCACACAAACTAAGCTGAAAGCAAAACAATGACCGAAGTATAAGATTACAGCCATTGAGCCCAAAGCAGTGGCAGCTTAGACGAAGTACTCTCCATCGGGACTCTCCAACGGTCGTACCAAATCTACTCGTCAAATTGTCAAAGAGTATTGTATTTTGTTTTTTCCTGCAACATTTGCAAAGTATACAAACTCAGTGAATATTAGACTTCCAGCAATATACCTAACACACAAGTAGCTGCTATTTTTAGCCAATGTTTATGAGCAAGTTTCCGAAAAACATTAAGATGGTTCCGGCTATCAATCTTAATATCAAGCACTTCGTCATACTTGTTCCCGCTGATAAAATTTTGATAGTGTATGATGTCCAAACGTATTTGTTATTACTTTGATGTTGATAAGTACGTAGTAAGCCATTGAAGATATAAACATATTGATGTAGCTTTGATGCATAAACACACACGTCATTTATTTTGTGGGATGCATGTCAGGATACATATGTCAGGAGAGTATCCCGTGTTAGAATCAGAACAATCTGTAGTGAGTGTTACGAATGACAGGTCTATACTTTGCTTGCTCTGCGTCACAGTGACGTTATGACGGGTCTTTGTAGTCTCGCTAGCGTTTCAAATGTACCGCCGTTATTTACGGGTTTGAGGGTTAGAGGAAAGCACGTACGCGAGTTTCAGGGCTGAGACTTCTTAACTTCATGCGGCTGTCAATTGGAATCTCGACCTAATAGTGATTCAAAGATTCACCTATATTAATGTTCATGACATGAAAAATATTAGGTCAAGATCATAATCGTCCGATTTAAATGTATTTTTTGAGTTTATTTTTTCACATCTGTCTGCGCTTGTGACGTCATAGTGACATTTATCTACGCATTTTGTATCGTAATAAACCAGAGAAGATCTTCTGCAGAGTATAGACATACCTTATACGATTTTATAACAAAGTTGTGATTTTTATATATGAAGGACTTCGAATCGAGCTTAATTATTTCACACGGTAATTAGTCTATGGACAAGCATTAGTATACGCAAAAACACGATTTGTTTGAAATTTAGGGCGCCCTCATTGGAAAACTCTGAGTCAGCCTTTAATGTAGGCGGCGCGCAAGCAGAGACCGACAATTCTATTTATTTATATTTAGCACTTTTTTCAGTGTGATGAACTCTTGAAGGTTTACGCGATGTCAAAACTCATAGATCGGTGGTAGATATTGTTGGACGCGCTTATACGCTTAAGGTTATTTGTCATGTTTGTAGGTTCAATACACAATGTTTAGAAACATGGTTTCTAAGAACATTAAGGTTATTTTGACTGCTATACATAGTACGGTACGGTGCTCAATATTAGTTTTCTGATAGTATAGTTTTTGATAGCGATGACTTCCCACTTTTTTCCAGGAATTATGACATGGGCGAGAATCATAGCAATGCAAACAGTGCGAACCCAGGCCGGAACGGGGGGGGGGGGATTTGCCTGCAAAACTATCCATTTGCATTCGCCGACACACTTTTAACATTACACCCAGAGTTTTTAACGTCGTTCGAAAATCTGAAGAGCACTTTTGAAAAAAAAAATGGAAGGAACCCCTGCCTCGGAGTAGGGGGAAATTGAATCTAGATCTAACAAGAATAAAAAATACCTTATAAAGGAATGCATGAATTGCATGAATGACATCATGTTTTTAGATAAACGGCATTTAAAAATTTATTATTGAATTACAGTGCTAAAATTTTAGTTTTGGTTTTGTGTAGTTGATATGTACAGCGCAACATTTACTATATGTGGCTCACTATTTTTTGGAAAAAAAAAACCCCCCCAATTTTTTTTGTTGCATAAGTAATAGTAATGATATATGTAGAAATCGGCTTTTCCTCCGGGAGCTAAGTTTTTCGTTGTTGTTAGCGCTAACAAGGGCCGCTATTACACATACACATTCAATTCAATGAATGCAATTAACACACGGAAACGAGCGGTGAAACCTACACGGATCTATACAGCGTTTTTTTCGTCTAAATCTATATTAAAATGCAACCATCCAGACATCTTCTAAAAGATGATACTAATTCCGATTGATGAAGATGATTGTAAGCACACGTCTAGTCTTGAAACTTCAGAAAACTTGAAGAACAACAGCAATGCACATGTACGTCTTGTATCTTTAGAAACTTCAGACAGCAATGCGATTCAACTGAAGACTTCACCGTTTCACATTTTACTCCGAGCGTTTTGCTGCTTCTCTACAAAACATCTTTTAACAAGGTAACATGCGACAAAGATAATTGTCAGGAATCAATAAACAACTTTCCGAACTATTTTGATTACAGAACAAAGACTTCTGTTACGCGTGTTGGGCAACGTGAGCTAGCCGCTTCACTGATTCTGTAAATTACGTAACAAACAAATCTTCTTCCGAGCGTTAATATAGTCCTTAACCTAAGTTACTATTACGCCCTCTATAATTACTCATGTTGGCTCAATGCGACGTACGCCGAGGTGAAAAGAAACCTATACGGATTTATACAGTGTTTTTCGCACGCTAAATCTAATGAAGAAGTTCATGATTTGTAAAGACACGTCTTGAATCTTGAAGAACAAGAACATCAATGCACACTCACGTCTTGTATCTTTGGAAAACTTAATACCTATAAAGATCTATAATACAAATGTCTTTCGTCTAAATCTAATCAAGCAGTTCATAAATCTAACTTCTAGAAATGCACCCCTGTAGTTTGTTTGTCCACGCAATCCTATGGGAAAAAATCATGAGGATATTACTTCCGGGGTAAAACCGAAACCAATGCACGTCGGCCGTAGCCGAACGTGCGAAAATAACGATAACTCCCCATTTTGGGGTGATCGTCAGATTTTTCCACTAGGGACGTTAGGGATATAAAACATATAGGGCATGAGCAATCAAAAGTCACATATTTCGTTCAAATAGCCATCTAAATATTCGTACATTAATACGAATTTCGCAATAAGTCCATATTATTTGCATACGAAAGCATAGTTTTGCCAACGTAATTCTGTTTGCTTAATTTTTCTTAGTAACATGTCCAATTATTTTTGAGTGAATAGCTATACATTGTTCCAAATTTACCACCATGGATATTTTGTTAGTAACATTTTAAGGGTGTTAGTATATGCAACACTCCCTGGTAAGGCGTGTGTTACTGAACAGGTTGGTAGATAATTAAAGGCTGATTCAGAGATTTCAAATTATAATTTATTTTGTGAAATAATTAAAAGTAGTCAATTAGAACTAAAGATAGTCACCTAAAATGCTCAATTCCAAAGTCTGAGATGAATCGGATTTTTTTTTTTTTTCATGCAGTAAACATTCATGTACAGTATTGCATGCCATAGGATACTGTGTATAACAAAAATTCCGGATCCGGAATTTTATTACAAATTTGTGATTTTCTATATGAAGGACTTCGATTTGAGCTTAGCTATTTCACACAGTGTGTAGTATACGGACAAGCATTATGTATATGCAAAAACACAATTTGTTTGAAAAATGAGGGCGCCCTCCTTTTTTATACCCATTCAATAATTTAATTCCGTTTCTGATTTCTTTTTTCAAATATGCCTTATTTTCCCTTAGGCGATCCAGGGAAAATATTGATAGAATTTACCGAGTAAGAAATAGTAATGGTATATGCATATTAAATACACATCTCTGCTATTATTTTCATTTTCTAGGCATACCCCAAAATATTTTATTATAAGTTCGGTACGCTGGTATCATTAATTGGGCAGGTTGCGAAGAACCATAAACTTGATAAACGTCCAACGCGAATGCCCATGCACTATGAGCTAATAAAATCACAATTCCCATGGCGCAGTTCAATAGCTTTCCTTCACCATGGTCAGCTGTTGTTAACATATGTGCCCATCAAAGGCTACTGAACTGAGCCCTTGGTAGATTAGCATGCCTTACCACATAGTGATTCTTACCCTTGTCTATTGAAAACCATGTCACAGGCGAGTGATTTTGATATAAAATTGGATCGATTAAACCGAAATTATTTGGTCGAGACGCAGTCGAGCCCAATATTTTCAAACTCATAGCGAGACCAATTAATATTGGGCGTAAATCATCCAATTTTATCATTATCATTATCATGTTTTGGATCCGATATTTTCACACACTTGGACTCATCAAAACATGATAATGAATAGATAGGCGTAAGAATTAGGCGTTCGCGTTAGACGTTCATGGTTCTTCGCAACCTCCCTACTGTCTTAATCCACTCTCCACCTGGCATACGTTTGGCACAGAGTTGAAAGAACTAGCCAGTGTGTTGCCTTTGAATTTGCATATCACTTTTCTTAATCAGCAGTGAACAGGAATGGGGACTCTTGCTTTTGTGGTGTCATTGTGCTGAACTACAGTACAAAGATTGGCGTTGTACGCGTTTGCATTAAAATTATATAAAATTGATTCTTTTATCATTGTTTTTAAATCGTTTATTCCGAATTCTTTCCAAATATTAGAAAACAGATTTTGGATTTCTTTTCAAAAAACAAAATGGATTGGACGTGATGTGTATTCAATATGTCTAAGCGTTATTTCTTAAAATAATAAATTATTTTAATATGTCTAAATATTGTCGTAATATTATTTCATACAACACAACTCTTTAACCTGGAGTACCAATGACTAATGTTCTAGGTTCTTTTTATTATTGAACGAGTAACAACAGCAACAGCGTTCAAATATCCAGATGACATTTCTTGCTACATTACTTATGTATCCGTTGTTTGACATATGCATCTATTATCACTGACGATAGATGAGACATTTGGTCAAGGTTATTTCATTCTCCGCGGGAAAACATTCGTCATGAGGGGAATGTTAACTTTAAATCCAGTAGAATTTAGTTTCATGCCCTGAAATAACTCATACACGTCCAGACGGTAGAGGAAGCTCGGGTTAGAATAAGTTATTAACTTTTATAAAGAACCCATAACAAGGGAGATATTGCAAAGTTTAAACGAAGATTGAATAATGTTGACTGGGATACAATTCTAGAAAATAACGACGCTAATTGTGATTATAAAAAGTTCATGCACACTTTAACTGAGCTGTATGACGATTGTATTCTCCACTTACCAAATGTATCAATAGGAGAAGCAAAGAACCCAAACACCATGGATAACGAAAGGTTTGCTCATAAGCATTAACAAAAAGAACCAATTATATAAAGAATATCTTGCATGTCCGAATACTACTACAAATCACAATTTAAGACCTATAGAAATAAATTGCACATTTTAATAAGAAAATCTAAACGTGATTATTATTTTAACAATTTGAACATTCCAAAATAATATGCGCCAAACATGGAAACGATCAATAATGTGATTGGGCGTGGAAAAAGTAAAACTTTACAAGCCAATTTATAACTGATACAGGAATAACCATGGAAATCACAAGAATTGACAAAGAATTTTAATAATTTCTTTGTGAATATAGGCCCAAAACTTGCACTATCTAACCTTCATTAGTTTGGGAAAAAATATTAAGATTACTAATCAATCTATGAAGTGCAGTATGTTCATGAAACCAATAGTTCAGAATGAAATAATAGAAATTATTAGCACTTTTCAACCCAAACAAGAGCCAAGGAATGACGGCTTTGGTAATTTGATATCAAACAAAGTGCTTATGAAATTGTACAACCACTTACTGCAATATTCAACCTTTCATTATCCACAGATATATTTCCTGAAGACCTAAAAGTAGCCGCAGGTCGTTGCCTAGATTATCTAAAAAAAGATTGATGATGATACTTGTTCAAATTACGGACCAGTTTCACTCCTACCGACATTTTCTAAGATTTTAGAAAGATTGGTTTTCAATAGATGCATGAGTTTATAATATAAATACATATGGAATTACTTAACGAAAACACAATTGGATTCAGAAAAAAAATTCAACTTATATGGCCATAATCCAATTAGTTGATTAGAAGCAGTACAGCGGTAGAAAACAAAAGAACAAAAACAACAATTGGGATTTTTCTAGACCTGTCAAAAGCATTTGACACTATTGACCACGATATATTACGTCATAAAGTAACACCATTATGGTTGTCGGGGAATTGTTTGCTACATGGTTTGCAAATTATTTAGAAAGCAGTTTGTACGAATAATTCCAAACAGTCCCATTCAAAAATATACTTTGTGGTGTTCCTCAAGGATACATACTTGGCCCCTTATTATTTATACTAATTAATGATATTAGTAATTGTTCAAATGTACTAGATTTTATATTATTTGCATATGATACGACTATCACGTATTCACACAGAGATATTGAGTCTAAAATCAACTTAATTAAAGACACTATCAGTGATTTGCTAAATCAGCAAATCGAAAAAATCATCAAAAATCAGATTTTAGCATGTACGTAACAAGTACAGGTATCCTAACATACCCTACAAATGATAAGACCAGAAGCAACCTAAGAAGGACAGAATCGGAGATTTTAGTCATTACTGTCCGAACGGACACTTACTACAACACGTAATTGAATGGAGAATCGTATCTTCGAACACTGCCGTTTTCTTCCTTTTCTTTCAATTCTACAGCTGGAAAAGGTAACTTATGAGAATTCTACAGACTTATCCTTCACTTTGAAGCTATTCCTGCAAATTTCAAATATTTTTCAAATCACTGATAGTGTCTTTAATAACGAATTGGTTGAAGTAAGCAACTGGTTTAGAGCTAATAAATTGTCCGTTAATGCTTCAAAAACAAATCGTCGGCTACATCACATACTGTTCTATCTCATATTTTGACTTTTTGAGAAAATTCGGTATTGTTAACATGACGTTGAACTCTTCATAATTACAGAGTTTCAGGATTGGACTCTACCTAATTAATGAGATATTAATTAACAAATTTGATCTATGTGCATTTAATTCAAATTTTTTTTTTTTCACATACAGCGCTATATGACATAGATCACTATGTGATGTACTAAAAATAACGTGCATGCGTACTTTAACACGGCGATGAATACATTACATACGAGCTATCTGTGTTCTATCTAAGAAATCGAAATCGATATGATACATATATCTTCATCACATACCGATCTATATCAAATCTGCATCACATACAGCGCTATATGACATAGATCACTATGTGATGCACTGATAAGACAATTGCGCCTTTTTTTTTATAATACGGTGATGAATACGTCACATACTGGTCTATCTGTGGTCTATCTCAGACATCGTTTGGAAAAACAAAAAATTCTACATCACATACTGATCTATAAGTTTACAGTAATATATTAAACAGTGTTGGCTAAATAACCAGCATTTATTTTTCACTGAATTAAAAACTCTGAAGTGTTTCTTGATGATATTTCCTTTTGCCTGGTAGTAAATGACGCAATCGGTATGTTTCGAGCGTATTACGAAGGGAAGATTTTCAAATGCGATTTTCTCGAAACACGTATTTTGTAAGATAGATCAGTATGTGATGGAACCGACGAAATTATATGGTTTTAGGAACTCCGCATATGACAGCAAATATTGGTGCTGGAAAATCTTCAAGTGATATTTTTTTTTTCACGCACAACCAATTAATATCATTCTTAACGATGTGTCTTTACAAAGAGTATCTTCAACTAAATTTTTAGGGGTTGTAATTGATGAAAACCTAACTTGGAAACAACATATTGACGGTATATCAAAAACAGTATCACGAAACATTGGTATCATTAACAAGCTTAAACATTTTGTACCAGGTCGTATTTTACATTCCCTATATTGTACTCTTGTTTTACCTTATTTAAATTATGCTATTCTAACATGGGGTAACGCGCCAAAAATTTACTTAAATAAACTCTTCAAACTCCGAAAATGGGCTCTTAGAACAATATCAAATGCCCATTATAGAAGCCATACAGCACCATTATTTTCTGATCATAACATTCTTAATATTTTTGACACTTACAACTTGGAATTGGGCTTATTTATGTACAGGTACAGTACAAATCAACTACCAATCTCCTTTGATGGGTATTTTATTCGGCGTAATGCCATTCATAATTATAATACGAGAAATTCCAATGATTATAATTTGACCCAAAACAAAAAAGTATTTTCAGATCAATCAATTAGAACATCCGAACCAATTCTTTGGAATTCATTACATGAAAATCTAAAAAGTTCAAAATCAGCTAAACATTTAGAAATCAATACAAAAAACAACTCATTTATAAATATACTCTTGAGTGAATTTGTTTATCTTGGGGCATATGTCTTATTTGGTTATTTTCACCCTTATTTAATGTCTTTCGTAGTTGTATGTAACTTTTAAGTTTTAGGGGATGGCCGCTTCTGGCTTTATTGGCCTTTTGGCCATCTCATCCATAATTGTCATTATTTGTGTGATCCTTAATGTATTTGTATTATGTATTATGGAAATTTGTAATAAATTGATTGATGAAAAATTGATAAAATTGATGAAAAAAATATATTACTTGGTACATGTAGGTACTTACTGCAGCTCTTCAATTTAGATTAATTTTCCAGGGGTTCACTTATTATATAACTAAGTTCTACTGGGTTTGGGCATAACTTTTGCATTTATTAGTCCGAGCATATTGTCAGATCTGGCAAGGTGCTGGATCTAGTAATACCTTGCTTAATCTGGCAAACATAATTGTAGTGTGCAATGTTGCAAACAGGATTGCAGTATGCCTGTTATATTCGGAAATTAATTAATTTCTTTCATATGGACATGTATGGCTATATATTTTATTCTGGAATTATAAGCAATAATGGTAATCACAGACCTTGACTATGCAGATGATCTAGCTCTAACAGTCGATCTGATATGTGGTGCACAAGATCTATTTACATCATCTAAATGCCAAGAAAACTGAATATATGACCGTCAATGAGGAAGATAAGTCATCAACCTAGCTACAGACGGTACCCAACTCAGAGGTCAGGGACTTCAAGAACCTGGGGTCCTATGTTGCCGACAGCAAGAAAGATTTCCTGTCACTTAAAGGACAAGCTTGGAATGCCTGCAATAAACTACACTACTTATGGCAATCTGGTATCTCCAATTCAACCAAACTGAAGTTCTTTAGAGCCTGTGTAGAGAGTGTCATTTTATATGAATCTGATACCTGGACCATGAAGAAAGCGGTACAGGATAGACTGGATGACACCTACACCAAGCTTCTTATATGAGTATAGAACATATCATGGCGTGAGCACATGACCAAAGCACACATATATGTATATATCCATTCAATCTCATCTTCTGTTACCCAACGCCGAACTTGATTTGCCGGTCACTGTCATGATGTCATCGTGCGATTGATCAAGACTAGTAGTCTGAGACATCACATGTTGGAGGTTACCATGCCCAAACAGGGGTCCTCGCCCCTTTAAAGGACCTTCTTGATCATCTGGTATATGTGTTTTAAGTAAACCATTTCACTAATTGGCATTGAACGTTTTACAACCAAGTTCTAACATTTAGGGCACTTGACCTTGATATCAGGCCCATGGTCACACTCACTCTACCTCTGGAAGAGGGGATATTTGAACAAACTATTTTTAAACAATTCTATATTTCTAAATTTCAAGTAGGCCTTCTTCTTGATAACCATAAAGTTAACTTAAAAATATTTATTAATTTAATCATGATTCGGATAGCAGGGAAGTTCAAAACAAGGTTTGCGGTTTTTCTTACAGTACATGTTTGTCCAAAAAACCTACAGTTGATCCAGTTAATTTGAGAGAAATTCGTATCCTCAAAAAATCTCCTCCTGTTAGTAGTAGTAGTAGTAGTAGTATAGTAGTAGTAGTAGTAGTAGTAGTAGTAGTAGTAGTAGTAGTAGTAGTAGTAGTATAGTAGTAGTAGTATAGTAGTAGTAGTAGTAGAAGTAGTAGTAGTAGTAGTAGTAGTACACTAGTAGTTATCGCCGTCGTCGCAGAAAGTCGTGTAATTCAGTATATAGTTGATTTATGCCTGCATCGTTCATCATTTCACCACAAACCGCCTACACACCTTTAAAAGTCACTATATATTTTTAAGACATTTTAACATTCTTCCAATGACGTATATGTATTATTGTACATGAGGATCTTCAATCAAACTGGCCCCAACATTTCTATCAAATCGTAATGAGATTTACAATAAATGTCTAACTTATAGTACCGCAAAGCAGAACATACATTCGTGAGACAGATTAAACTAAATGCGATTTACTGGATTTCGTGCAAACTGATGACATGCGATGTTCTGGAGATACAAATAAGGAAGACAATTTTTTAGGGATGTTACAGTGCATCATTCGAGCCAATTCCGATGTGTATATGTATTACTAGACATTCAATCCATATTTCAAATACATGATTTTTTTTAAAGAAATCGTGTTCTGCAAGAAAAACAATTTATCTAACACCAATGACGTTTTGGTAATTATTCTTTGCATCTCAATACTTGAGTCTGACCACTGAATAGGCGAACTATAGGACCTGCAAATATAATCAGACAGGCAGTCACTCTTTGTACTACTGTTATAAATATCGGCGTGAAACTTTACAGATGTGGCTTTGGGGTGAAGGCCATTCTATCAAGGATGAAAAATTTATCAAAATAAATTCGACATTTTGGACTTTTTGGAGAAATTTTGCATGTACGTTTGTTTTGTACTATTCTTCACCAAATTTTAAACATCAAAGTGGCTTAATTAATAAAATATTAAGTAACTAATTATGACGTATTTACAAAACGTTAAATTGTCCGCATCACATAACGACGTATTTGTCCAAAATCTATACTGCGCAGGCCCATAGCACCGTATCTGCATTTGAAGTATTCGCCGCGTCACATAGTGACGTATTTGCGGGACGTATTTTGCAGTTCACAGCAGAATCGGTATTTTGTCGTTTTCACATAGTGACGTATTTGCGCAAACGCGTCACATAACGACGTATTTGCGCGTCGTATTTGTTATTTACACGTTGAAATTGCTATTTTGTCGATTTCACATAGTAACATATTTTATTTAACATCATTTGTTCGCATATCTAAATAATTTGGAAGCTGATTACTTAAAAATATTTGAAATTTAACTTATTTCGGTGATTTCCACTAGGTTTTAATTGAAATATATGTTTTAATTAGCAGTATGGGGCAAATTAAAATCGCAAAATCTTCAAAGCTGTTTTTCTTGGAATGCGTATTTTGCAAATACGTCAGCATGTGACCCGGCCGACGAATTGGGTCATCCCCTTTTAACCTGCTGTGAATTATTCAAATGGCGCTGCATACAAGACAACTGTGCCAGTAGTTTTGATTTGATCTACAGAGTTGATAGATGTGAACAGTATGACTATCAGGAAAAGTTAAAGTTGATTTTCTTGCTGTTTTTTCATTCAATAGGGTCCAGACAGTCAGAAAATGATGGGGTGCAAATTTTCGGACTGCTGCCCCCCTCCTCAATGGGGGAAAGATTACACAGAGGGAAAATTTTAAAATCGAGTCAAATTGTGTTTTAATGTGCATTACCATGTTCGTCTCCTTATAAGGATTAGAAAAAAGTATATAATTGCCTAGGTTCCGACCTTTAGTTAAAGCGCTATAGACCATAATGGTTCAAGGTCATCCTGGGGTAAAATTTACCCAATCCCAGATTTTGTTGAAACTGGTGATAAGTTGTTTGTATTGTCTCACAGGATCCAAAATGTATTATTTTACAGTGTGTGACATTTGGATGGCTAATTACATAGCAAAATGTCACAATGGTCTACATGGTCTATGGGGGTCACCAGAACTTTCCCTGGATGTCGCAATGGTGATATCAAAAGATCAATTAAAATGCATTTTCTGTTTCAGTATGACACAAGGAATAATTTGACACCACTTTCAACAACATCGGAGCATTTACCCCCAGGGTGACCTTGAACCTTACGGGGCTATGCCGCTGAACTAAAGGTTGGAACCTTGGCAAATATATACTTTTTCTAATCCTTATGACGAGGCGAACGCGTTAGTGTACATTAAAACACAATTTGACTTGATTTTAAATTTTTCCCTGTACTAACATTTGCCCCTTGAAGAAGGGGGCATCAGTATTCAGTAGGAAAATTTGCACCCCATCATTTTCTGACAGCTTAGGTCCTATTGAAACCCACACAGCAACAAAATCAATTTTAGCATGAAAATCATACGGGAATACACGCCAACCCACAATATTATACTGTATATTTGGCAACAACAAGATACTTCGTCTACTGTCGCTTTTTAAGCCAAATGAGCTGGGAATCATAAAATGTATTCCATTTTGTGGTCCTAAAGTGGACGTTTGCGACAGAAGGATTGTTGGAGATTTTTCATCCAGGACTGTTATAGTGCTAATAATTGCACCTTCAAGGCCGCCTATGGGTGTGTACCTTGAGCTGCTGGACAACGCTATTTTCATGGGATTAATTACTGAAGAAGATTCCCATGAATTTGTCATCGTGGAACCTTTAAGGTAGAAAATATCGTTTGGAATTATTTGCAGAGGTGACATATCATCAATGTGATGTAACACTTTTACAATCTGGAATCTACGTGAAACCCACAAAAAGTGGTCACTTGTATTTATGTGAGTCTTTAATTATACAAAGTACATTCTTGTACTGGGCATTATATGATAAACGTATTTTGTGAAATCATTCATGACTTTGAGAAGAAAATAAATACACTCTGTTAACAAAAGACCATTTCCTTACATATAAATTTTTAAAAACAACAACAAAGAAAAGGGAGATCCATAGTGCTACACTCATTGATACCCATTTGCCGCAATGGATGTTTCGATAGTAAAATTTTAAGGGGGTTTTTTTTTTTTGGGTAACAGCTCTCTTGTATGTTTCAGCAAATACATTGATATTGTTGGTAGTATGTCGCATAAAAATTAAGCATTCAATTTTTGGCCAGAGTTTAGTATTGTGTCACCACCCACCCTATGAATTCGGCATCCTCAACGGAATAAACTGCATGTTCAAGGATGTGGTGGCAGAATACTGAATTCATTCTCTATTTTTTAGTTGGTAAATGGATGGGAGGTGGCTAGACAAGAATAATCATTGTAGCATTTGTTTTTTAAAATATTTATCGCAGTATGGCTCTAACCTCTACTCTAAAACACCCAATGCACATAGCAGGAACCTGTCATAACTGGTAACTGCATATTGCGATTCAGCAGGTACCTTTATAACTGACTCACTGTATAACTGCATCCGTGGCGATCATATCATTCAATAGTAGTATCGCTTTATTCCGTAAGCTTACGTAGGATTAAAATCAATCACCTCCCACATCTCCTCTCTAGTGTAATTGATAAGAGCATCGAGTTCTAATGCAGGTATCACAGGTTCGAATCAAACCATGCCCTTTTTAACTAAATGTATTCAATATATTTAGAGTGGAGAAACTTACTAGTCAGGTTGGAAATACGCGTGTACAATACGTTATGGAACAGTAACCCGTTCCCCTGGTACTGCTGTATAGCACTGTAATGCAGTGTATACATTGATTCAGTTATACAGGTACTGCTGAAATAGCATCTACCAGTAAAAACCGGTTCCTGCTATGTGAATTTGGGTCACTAAAATAACAAATTCCAGAGGGACGAGGGGATGCCCCCCAATAGTGTTTTTACCATTTCCAAAATATGTTTTCTTAGGCATGTGACCCGCCGGACCACCGTCCCCTACTTAACACGTAAGGGCCCAAGGGGGGGGGGGGTCCTAGTACCCAACATTTGATTTTTTGCGATTTCTCGTTTACGCAATCATTTTTTTCAAGAGTTTTTGTGCTAATTGTCTATTTATGAATACGCTCCCTGATACTACAAAAAAATTAAATCCGCCCACGGCTTCATTAGAATAATTAGGTTGTGTCCCAGGAAGCCCCCCCCCCAAAAAAAAAACCTGGGCACTAACGGAATGAAAAAATCAAGCTATTTTACTAGTAACAAATTAAAGTAATTAAATCTTGGGATTATTTGCTTAGATATTACCTTAGAGATAATTAAATGAATAATTAATAATACTTAACTCAAATAACCTTTATATGCTGATAAGCATCAATTTTAAATTTTTGTCATGCCGTGCTCTTAACGTGTAAGTCTATGGGGAAAATAAGGTGAATTTGAAGTTTCTGAGAAAAATACGATTGTATAAATTTTGCTATATTTTGCAATGATTATTTTAATTGGTTTATTCTAGAGTAGAGATATGAATTATTTTGGTTCAAAACCTTATATTGAGTTGCTGAGGATGGAAATGGTGCGAACCACCTTGTTCGGAGAAGTGACCATTTCCATTGGCCTAGGTCTAGGTCAAAGTTTCGGATTTCATTTTTATTGTGGGTATGTGATCTTATGTGACCCCCATTTACTTGTGTTAGTTTCATGATTAAAACTCCCATGGGAAAGTGTTATCTGGGTGGGTCCCTATGAACCCCCCCCCCCTTGGCACTAACGGAAGTTTTTTTTTAGCTTGGGCACTTAAAGACACGATCATGATTTGGAAAAAGTATTGAAATTTGCAGGATAGCTTCAAAGTGGAAGGATAAGTCAGTAGAATTCTCATAGTTACCTTTTTTCCGCTGTAGAACTGACAGAACAGTACGAAACGGCAGTTGTGTTCAAATATACGATTCTCCATTCAATTACGTGTGGTAGTAAGTGTCCTTTCGGACAGTAATGATTAAAATCCTGATCTTTCGCTTATTAGTTTGCTTCTGGTCTTATCATTTGGCAGGTATGTTAGGATACCTGTACTTGTTGCTACATGCAAAATCTGATGTTTTTTGATGATTTTTTTCGATTTGCTGATTTAGCAATCACTGATAGTGGTCTTAAGTGTTAATGATTTATTCTATTTTTCTCATTACCACAATGAAATTTTAGTACCACGAATCTTTTATGTCGATGTTATGAAAAAACTCTTAAATGTGATATATCAATTTATTATCACAAACTGTTCTATCTGCTAATTTAGGTTGTACACAACTACCTGGCTGCTGTAAAGGATAAGTAAACAAATTTGGATGGACTAATTTTCTTGCATGGCATCTGAAAAAAAATATCAAACTTCTTTGCTGGGCGCTTTGACGTGTTGTGGTTTGGCAAATTGTAACTGCAGAAAAAACGCTGGTCAACATAATTTTGGTTGAAATTTTGCATTTGGTGTTTAGCGGTACTTTGGTGTGATAATCTCTATGGGAGGTTAAATGTACGAACACGCCCAAAATTGCCTATTTCTCCACTATGCAATTGTGACTATTGGGTATGGCACCTTTTGCTTCTACTCTCCAAACGGCTTGACAGATTCATAATCAGACGGTTGATTTTACACATTTCTGAGAACCAACATTACCACAGTTTTAACATTTTGCCAAACGTTTAATAAATGCTTGCTTCCTGTTTATGTTTGTCTGGGAATAACATTAATAACATTTCTACCGTGTTTAATGGAACAAAAACAATTCCATGTGTTTCTTGTCACATGGCTAAGTTTATTTAAATGATATTTCTATCGAATGTAGACGCATCTTTTTATTTCTTATGCTTCTCTAAACATATATGAATGGTCTCATGTCTTATCACGAAATGCCATAAGTTATAATGAATCATTGAGGCAACTTGACTCAGAAAAGTATTAACGTGATGATATCGACTGTCAAAATTGTATGTTTTAAAACATGTTATACACACACAGCTGTGACGTCACCCTATTGTTTTTTTCGCTCCATTATTTTGCACGAAAAGGAGGGCGAAATAAGCAATACACGCGCCATTCGTACTCAGAAAAGCGACTGCTTTCGCCGAGGTTTTTACCAGAATGGCGTGTTATTGGATACATTCGCTCCATTCGCGCAAACAATGCAGGAAAACAATACAAAGTGCCGGTATGTACGCAAATGGGCACAATTTTTGAAATATATTTTTCCTTTTGATAAAATCACATGGAAAATAACGATATCATAGCATACAACGAGTTAATTTTTTTTTTTTGTTTGTTCGTTCCTGTGTTAGTTTGTGTTTGTTTATTTTTTTCTAGTTTTAAGTTATGATCGCACAAGATTCGTACTTTTATTATTTTGTATGACTTGGAGTATTTCAATACATGTTTTCAACTATATAATTTTCTTTTGTGTTTGAGAGTAATTTTTGAAATTTGACTTATTTGATCTTATATTTTATGCATGGTTTGATCTACGTTTATTTCATTTTAGTCCTTCCAACTTTTGTTTATCGTGTTCTCTATGCCTAGAAATATGTTTGTTCAGTATTGTTTTTTAATTTGTCAAATCTAACCGACCTTGCGGGCTCTTGTATCTTTTGTGCGTTTCTTTTTGTATTTAATTTGTGTTTCCCTGTGTTATTTGATTTAAATAAGAATCTTCCGATCATATCATCGTATTTTCTACTGTACAGTTGTGTAAAGTATAATGCATGAATTTCAGTTTTGTTTTCATATGAAATATGCGACGTAAAATTCATTTTTTATTTTTAAAAAAAACCAGAGGACATTTCTAGGAAGAAGCGCCCCAGTTTTTTCGAGCCCGAGTTTTTGCACTGTATTTGAATGCATTCAACATAATTATTCGATCACATCATGAGTGAATACCGTCCCTTTATGTATAAGATGATAATTTATATGCTTTTATTTTTCTGTCGTGCACGACAGAAAACTCAAGCATGCTTTTCTATTAGGCCCATTAAGGTGCAAACGCGAGATTTCACATAGAATGTTCCTTAAAAAATCGACAGTGCTGATTTTTGCCCTAATTATAGGCTTTCCATAAAAAATATCCCCATATAAAGAATTAAGCTGAAAAATGTTTTTTTCAAAAATTGTGAAATTTTATTTCGTTTAGGGGCCCATACAAAATCAGCTATGTTTACATTGGAAATATAAGCAATCAAAATCCCGCTTTTTTCTCTTTAAGGGCATTTCTGTAGCGACATACAAGGCAAGATATCTATCTAGATATGAATACCTATTAGCGCACAATCATTTAATATTTTGATATTAATCGAGGTATAAGACACGGTTGTCCCTATTCTGCACTTTTGTCTCATTATTGCGGCAATTCATGTCTTTGAATAGAAAAAACCACAAAATATTTAAAGGCTATACGGTCAATAATAAAACTTCCATATTAAAGAGTCAAATTGCGCAATGGGCTGATGACACTACCATTTTCGTTGATAAATATGGCTTCTGTTCATCACGTGCTAAACGAAATTGATAGATTTAGCGCGGTATCTGGAACAACAAATGAATAAAACAAAAACCGAATGTGTCTATCTCGGCAATGATACATTAACCTATTGACCATAATAATGCAATCAAGTGGACAAATGAAACCGTTACAAGCCTTGGAATATATTTTGGGGAAATTGTCGTCAATTGAACATTTGAATTGGATCCGAATTAAACCAAACTACAAAGTTCCTAAACCGTGGAAAACAAGAAAATTAACGTAACTATGGAAGGAGTGCAATAATAAAACTCCTTTGGCCATAGCACAAATTTTGTACAATGCAGCAATGTTTAACATACCCGATACGTTCTTAGAAAAGTTACAATAAAACTGATTCAACAATTGTTTTGTGGGTTTAGCATAGAACAAGTTAAAGATGTAGTTCAAAACAATGAAAGACGGGGGCTTACAAATGATAGACGTCGGATGTCAAGTTAATGCTTTAACGATAAAGTGGATATCTAGAATGTTAGAGAATGATAATGGAATCTGGAATAAACATTACAAACTTTTTTGACCGCATATTGTGGATTAACATTTCTGCTCGAGCTCGATTGCAAAAGCACCGTATGCATCATTTTCTCTAGACCAGAGGAAATGCCAATTTTCTATTACGATATATCATAAAAACTGTACTTATTGAATGAAAAACGATTTGATTAATGTTGATCTTATGAATGATATCATCGGGGGAATAAACTATTCGACACAACGGAAAAGTACTTTTCTACCAAAGCAACTGGATAAAGCGGGGGAATTGGTAAGTCTAAAACATGTTATAACAGATAATAGATTATTTTCTTTGTCTGAAATTTCCGATAAAATTGTTTGTTCAACAAACATGTTTGACCTACATAAGTTATACGTCCCGCTATTCCCGACGAAATAAAACGTCGTATTAAAACGAAGAACTTATGTACTACTGACAAAAGTCACGTACTATGTTTAAATGTAATCGAAATGAAACCAAAACGTCATAGCTTTCTAAAATTGTTTACTAACATGTTTAATGAGACAACAACGACTCACTGCCACGTTCATACAATATTGGGAAAAACAGGGTTTAACCACAAATCTTGGGTTAAGTACATTACTTTTAAGTTACAGCACGAATACATATAAATGGGACAATTCATTTAATATCTTGTATAACCAAATTTGTTTGTAAAATTAACTTAATTTGGTTAAAATGGAACTTAAGCAATTCAACTGTCTGCAACTTCTGTATCAATAGGATGATATGGATCATTTTTTTGTTAAATGTAACTACATGCATCATTTTTGCCGAATTTAAAAATATATACTTCCAAGTCCACAAACATAAGCAAGTTCAATTATCTCTTGACAAAATTGTACTTGGCTGGAACATTGGAAAACAAAGAATTATATGCATTTATCAATCCTGATTGAGCTAGCTGCGTTTTCTATTTACCAATTCAAAAATGCATTTATAATGATACAAAAAAGACAACACAATCACCATATTTTTACTGCAGGCAATCAACAAGTTTTTCTATGATATTGGGACCAAATTTCAAAACAACCAAGATTAGAATTTCAGTACAATGAATTGCGTGACACCATGATTTATTGGAATTATACTAACATGCTACTATGTACAAACAAGAATGTGGTGGCTGATTATAATAATGATACTTCTATAAAAATAGCTGAAATGTTGTAAGTTGTTTTTATGAAAAACAAATTGGGTTTTGAAATAAAGGCATAGCTATACCTCTTTGATGATTGAAGATAAAAAAAAATTATTGACAGCAATATTTGGGTGGCCTCAAACTCTCTCGTGCACCTTTAAGTCAATACGGCTAACGCTAACACAGGTGTTTTCATGTTGTACATGTACATTTTTTTTTTAAATTTTGGTTTTAGGGTTAAGAGTTTTCGTGAGTGTCATGTCATAAATAAAAAATTGTCTCCTGTAATTTAAAGGGGGTTACGTATGAACTCTTTCCCGCGACATTTTTAACGGCCACGATTAATAAATTGAAAAACTTGCCTTAAAAAAAACGAATGCGGTCAAATGCGATTTTGAAAACCTGTATGCGACGTTCAGCCGACATATTTTGGGCCTTAATAGGAAAAAACAGCACCACGCACCTTCACACTATACCCTTTCCTGATTAATCCTTGGCATAATCCCGGGAGAAAACTAACAAATACGATGAAATCTTTGCCCCTATAAGCATTAGTCTCAGTATATTCACGAATTATGATTCTGCCATCGACATTTACTGGATATCTGGGTTATGGTTACAGCCTATTTCAGATCTCACCCTTCGGTAACTCATAACTCCCTCAGATTCGGATTTGGATTCATTCCACAGTCAGGTTTTATTTCATTTAGAACGAAATCATGATCATAATCAATAAATAGATTCCAAGGGCATCCTCAATTTGCAAGTGCATGTAGCTTGTAATTCCAAAAACGGGTTCATATCCACTTTGTATAGCATTCACTACATACCACACAGTTGTCGCTTGACCATTCGTGGTAAATAGTTGAGTACCATCTTGATCCGTTACAAAACAAACCATTTAGCGGGTAAATTCCATCATAGCAGTATCTACTCTATATTAATCACAGGGTAATGAAGTCAATGACGATTAATCAAATATAAAGTACATATATCTTTCCCACTCGTAAGCAACTGTGACAGCAACATCAACCACACAGCCTATACAAGAAATCTGCAGTACGACATGCTGATGCGGGGACTGAAAATGCGATCAGTCGGCTAATCTTCATCATATACAAATCAAGATGTTTTGTCCAGTCTTGCGTTTTAGAGACTCTTAATTCACACCATTCTACAAACCTTGAATACATTATCCGGCTTCAATCGGTACTTGATTATCTTGTGAATAGCACTATTTCAAAATACACTCCATTCGTGCAAATAATGGAGCGAAAAAGCCATAGGTGACGTCCCATATGTGTGTTAAGTCGGATGTTACACTCGTAACTCTCCAATCGTGGCTGAGAATGGCTTCGTGGGCTCCCCGTCAGCCTTTCTCAGCCACGAGCGGAGAGTAACTCGTGTAATATCCTTTACGTAAGTCGGCGTCAAGAACAGCAATACTTTTTAAGTTGTCATATTGTTTTGTTCAATCTCAGACGTATTAAATAACTTACGTGAAGAGACTTTTTGGATTTGGTTGGTGCATAATTGGAATAACTCAGCGTATGTAACGTTGCTCATCCATTTAACATATTTAAAGCCTACACTTTTTCTCTCTGTCAAATGTAGATCAGGTCTGGTGATTTAGTAAATTCATATTCTTCTATACCTTGAATGGCAATAGCTGGCAACAGATCGAGATTTGACCCAACTTATTTTTAGTGATATTTTGTGCAATGAAAACATAACAATAAGGTATTGAGAGGTTCCGCTGATATTGAAACAAAAATCCTAATGAATTTTGTGCGACCTCGCGACAATCGTTGTTTTCCTGCTTACACTGCTTCAGAAAAGCGAACATATCTGCATATTGAATGTGGATTTTGGCGATATCAACGGATTGGGTCGTAAAATGCGCTAATCCAAGAAATTCCTATGTTTGGTCTATATCTGTTGCTTTAATTGGAAAATATAATTA
Source organism: Ophioderma brevispina (assembly GCA_023653785.1). Lineage (NCBI taxonomy): Eukaryota > Metazoa > Echinodermata > Ophiuroidea > Amphilepidida > Ophiodermatidae > Ophioderma > Ophioderma brevispina. The sequence goes on along the minus strand of JAMKCH010007309.1, from coordinate 59,040 downwards.
AATTAGTATATCCTTCGATGATAATTGCAATTAACCCATCTCTAAAACATATTGCTGCCTATGTTCGAAAGCAAACACTTTCGTTTCTATTCAGAAAACATTTCTTCACATAGTGGAATACAACTGAATCCCGGGTTCGAATTGATGTATGGGTTTCAATACCATCTCGTCAGGTTTTTCTGCTCTGATTTTCGAGGCAAGCTCGCACCCAAATGGTTCATCCGTGTACTTTGGTTTCCGTAAGTCGCACTTCTTCCCCATAATCTGTGTTCCCCATTGTTTTGAAACATTTATCTTATGTGCTGAGCGCTGAATTGTGAACAGAGTCAGCAGTAGTATGAGGGTTTGTGGCGACCGCTGATCGGGTTGTCCTGGTCGGGGATACACAGCCTAAACAAATGAGAAGATTCCGATTGTAGATATACGGGGAAAGACCAGATCACCTAAAAGAGCGAGAGAGAGCTTGAATCAAAAGTGGCACATTAATTTGGAACATTTTATAATAACGCCCCTCCTGAGTGCCTTTTATTCCGTTGACCAGCGGTCATGTTGTTATAATACAAGTGGGCCACCCTCGGTATCATCCTGTTGAATCGTCCTGTTGACCTTTGAGAACTTAATACAATGAGTACTATTATGATCTTTATCATGTTTTTATGATATTTTTCGCCACAAATTTCAGTTCACCTGCCGAAAATAGAAAGCCACTTTCCCATAGGACTTTTTCTACAAATTTGGCTCATATAGGAGAAAAAATATACATTTACATTGCTGCATAAAATTGAACAAGTTACTCCATTGCAATCTAAGGGGGCAAAACAAGTTTTTTGCATACCGCCCCAAAATCTTATCTAATGCTAATTAGGTAAAACGCTTGATTGATTTTGCTCCAAATATGCTGCTAATTAGGCAAAATATATAGCGTTAAAACATGAGCGCGCGAAAGTCACGACCGGTCTGAGGATCGAACCCGAACCTCATTGGTAAATAACAACTGATATATCCGAAAGTGTAGCCTTTCGAAAATCTCTACTCTTTGGAAGACTTTTTTCCTGCAACCGATTATGTTTCCACATAGGATTCGAATTCCATCCACTGTATCGCGCAAATTTAACCCTTTTCTATTTATCGTTCTGCTGCTTCTTCTTCTTCTCCTCCCCCCCCCCCATCTCCTCTCTTTCTCTCTCATTTAAAATATTTTGTTTCAGTATTTTTTGTAGAATCAGGAGCAGATCTGAATATTTGTATATTTTGAAAGTTCCCAACTTACAAACGCACGCCTATACATACAACGCCTTCCCACACATCCTACATCAACAACAGTAGCACAAACTAACGAAACAATTAACAGGCCACATTGTTTAACAAGGACTCGCTTTATTGCGAAAATTTATTACTTATTCTGAATCGCACAAAAATAGATTTTATAATAAAAAAAGAAGTTCATTTGAGGGCATTATCAAGGATTCGGGGAAATGTATTATGTGTGAGGAGAGGACAGCGACAGCGAGCATATTTATAGTAATAATATAAAAAGAAAGCCAAATGTATAAAATTAAGAGTCAACTGCGAACTAAACCAAGAACGGACGTTAGTTTGTATTTTGGGGGGTCGAAGAAGATGGCGTTGGAAGTTCGAATCCTGTCGATTTATCCTTGGAAATTTGCCGACAATTTTAAACCCCCTATGCATTACAAAAATGCTACGCACACTTGCGCGGCAATTCTCAGAGGTGCTAAATACGCTTTCTACCTGAAAGCATATTTATTATTTGGTATAATGTTTTATTTAATTCTTATTAAAAAAAAACACTTTTTAGTTTTTTTGTTTTTTTGTCTTTTTTATGTATTGATATTTTACTCTCCATTTCATGCAAAAGACAAGCATACAAACTGTCCCAAAAATATACAATCAAACTAAAAATTTAAAAAATATAAACTGCGCATTTCTGTGAGATATTTTGATGTTATTTTGTAGAGCAGATCCTAAGCTAAATCCTAGTTTTTATTTCATCCAATTTGATACACCCTAACCGGAGATATTGTCAATTGAACACAAATGATAAAATACCACTTGGGGCAGTTTCGCCTGAACATGCTGAAGCTTCAAGAAACTAAAGGTGTAAGACGTGTAGCATCTTGTGGGATTAAACTGCTTTCAAACAAAATAATATTGTAGAGATCAGATTATCGTCCACTGAACTAATCAATATTATACTTTTCAAACAGTGAAAGCCCCAGAAATTATGTTGTGGGGGATATGAGGGCACTCACTCTCAGCATTAAAGGAAAGAATGGTTGGCGTGTTCAAAGCCCTCAGTTTACTTTCAACGAGTGTGTTTTTATGGTTCTTCCTTCTGCTGAAACTTGGAGTAAAGCTGAGACAACAAAATTGTTTGGAATGGAATTTTCAAATGCTACATTATTTTATTGGTGATTGTGACATTGTAAACTTATAAATTATGTTATATCACTAGGAGCAGCACTTTATACCGTTTTTAATTTTAATTTTCATGATATGAATATTAATTAATTAAAATAACAAAAAAGAGCTCATTACAAACTAATGAATAATTAATATTCCCCCTTATTCCACTGTTAGGATGATGATGATGATGATGATGTGATGATGATGTGATGATGATGATGATGATGATGATGATGTGATGATGATGATGATGATGATGATGATGATGTGATGATGATGATGATGATGACGATGACGATGACGACGACGACGACGATGACGATGATGATGATGATTGATGATGATGATGATGATGATGGGAATGTATAATTGAGATGCAGGTTTAATTATTAAATAAAGTTCAAGAGGATAGTAACCATCCTAAGGGCGTGTTGTTACAAAAAAAGTAGCTCAGTCAGACAAGGTTTAATGGATTATCCGTGTCATTGAGTATTATCTAATTGTATTATGTAACTGGTATAATTTTCATTTCACCCGCTACAAATTATTTATTACTGTAATGCAGTTTACTTGTTTACTTAACATTGTTTTAATTAGCTTCATACTTTCTAACTCTCTTTTGTAATATAATTTGATGTGCGGTAGCGAGGGAATGATTTTTTTCTTTCTTTTTTTATAAGCATAATTACATCGAAAGTCTATTATTGCACGTTGACCATGAAAATTAGATTTCTATTAGAATTTACCATTACCATACTAATAAAGTCTATTGTGCTGGCTTCGTTTTAATAAAGCAGGGAATCTCACTGGTACTAATAAAAATCTTGCAGATGGGTTATCTATCACAACTCCATCCAAGTATAATAAAAATAAAACACACTTCAAACAGTTTGTAAATAGAAGTAAATTCCGGCTTCGATTTTTAAATAAGCTGCTTTGATCCGTTCAGCAAGTTTATTATGAGAAAATGAGTTTTAGTTCAAAATGATGTATCCGGCGAGTATTGTCTATCTTTAATTATTCAACATATCAAATGCAGTGATCACAAATAATTTGTTGCGTCAGAAATAATGCTGTAAAGTTATACAGGGTGATTAAAAAAATTGACCCTGATCGTGTCCGCCATTTTGATTTTTAATAACATATGTGGTATCATCGGAAAGCCTATTTAATTATCTTTAATTTGCTGCGAAGATAACTCCAATCGGATAAGTATAGGCCGAGCTACAGTCTTTTGAATCAAGTAGTCAGCTTTTACCCCTATCCACGGATTCCCATTTGAATGCACAGCGGCCAACTAAGCAAAGGACTCCCCAAAATAATGATAAGGGTAAGTCTGTTTTATATGTCAAATAAAGTGGTATCTTAAAGGTGTAAAAGGCAGTGATAATGGTAAGTTTTATTTGAAACACTAAAGATATGGCATATTTTGGTCTACAAATATAGACGATACTTTAAACCTCAAAAGGTTGTAACCGATGTTTGTTCCTTCGTATGGTATGATTCATTCAACTCCTCCAGAAACTGATACATGTATCAAGGTAATTTATTTTTCAAATGATTTTTATGAGTGATGAAGACGTAGGAACGATAAGAGGGCATCGATGGTAAATTTGACTGAATTTTGTGGAGTTAAATAGCGTCATATTTATTCTGTCAATAAATAGCTCCATTTTTTCTGGACACTGATTTGCGTCGCTAAACGTCGTTCATTTTAATGTAAATCCGTGAACAGAGCGCAACTTGAACAGACTACTTAATTCAAACGACTGTAGCTCGGTCTATACCTAACCTATGCGAATGATCTTTGCAGCAAATTAAAGATAATGAAGTAAGCTTTTAGATGATACCACATATGTTAGATACATGTTGCATAAAAATTCAAAATCGCGGATACAATCAGGGTCAAGTTTTTTTGACTCACCCTGTATAAATTAATTTTTAAAAATAACAACAGTGACACGCACCGTTAATACCACCGTCGATTTTGGTACCAGTTGATAGCTATGGTCCAACTCTTTTAATGAAAGGCATACTCAGAGATTTCAAAAGTCAGCCTTTAATATCAAAATGAGTACTAATATGTCTAGTATTTCGTCAATATTTCGTCATAGAGTTCACATGGCACCAAAACTGTCAATTTCCATAGGTTTATACACACAGAGTGATTTAATGCCAGAAGAAAACACAATTATTCGGTGCACATTTTTGATACCTCATTTGTGTCACAAATGTTGCTATGGAGATTCTTTGAATAAACAAAATTGTTTCCAAAGTTGTACTGTAAAGCTATTAAAGCCAATGCAACATGATATTTGCTTTAATTACGAGATGTGGATGACAAGGCATTCTGGCGACAAAAAACATCAATTTCAAGGCTTTAAGTGGCCTAGCGGTTAGGGTGCTTGTCTGTGGCGCAAATTTACTAAAATTTCCCGGGTTCGAATCCCGGTGGGGTCACTTGCTGGGATTTATTCGGGTACTATCAATCCTGGATTAAATACAGAATATCGCTCTCCTCCATGTTTCATTTGAAATTGGGCAAATGGATCACGAAAGCATCCGTCCTTCGGAGGGGACGTTAAGCCTCAACGCAGGCCATGTTAGGAGCGTCCGTATCATGGATACACGCTGCCCCAGATCAGCATACTCCGTTGAATAAATTCTGACACCACCACAAGCCATTACCAATGACTTGTGGATACGCTGAGAAGAACCAGATTCAATACCAATAGATGTTACTTGGTTGATAGCAAGTCATTCTTTCCACAATGCGACTCTCTTATACTCCTTAGAGCTGAGCTTAGAGACTGATTCAAGAGGTTGGACTTTGCTTAAAAAGCTCTCTCTGGATTTAAAGCGGTTGGCAGCAGGTCTCTGCCCGGGCATAGGGTGCTTCACATTAGATAGGTGGCAGCTACGCTCTTGCATGCTCGCTACACTACGACGGATGCGACCTAAAGCGAACTTAAGGGGGGGGGGTCTAGGTTTGTTTACCCCGACCTTCGACTGCAATTTTCTTGACTTTACCAATATATTACTTATGCATGTTGTATATCATATTGTAGCCCATGTTGTAAAGTTTTGAAAAATGGGAATTATTTTGATCTTGTTGCCATGGTAACTGAACAGGGCCTCTTATTGGCTAAAAACACGGGAACAAACGTAACTGCTTACCGGTAACTTGCATTTACACCATACTTGGGGAGGTGCGTGGTATAGTGCGCAGAAAACCACGGAGCCGGATTTTTGATATGGTTGCCATGGCAACCGGGAGCTGACCAATTAGGAAACTTTATGCCATAATTCAAAATTGAAGCCCAAATTAAAAAAAAATCCGGCTCCATCGTTTCATAGCCCTTTGGATGCTTGATATCAGTGCCAAATTTCTTGTTGATACGACCTTCCATTTGTTAATTACGTTCGTTCCGTTTCATAAAATCACGATTTTCCCCATTTGAGATATTGAGCGAAACGTAATCGAAAATAATAAAAATTGCAAAAAACTATTAATTTGGTCCAAATCTTGGAAAATAATTTTTAATTTATTTTAAAATATCAATTATTCCATTTTTGAGTGCATTTTGGTGCAAATAGGGTATGATCTAATGGGTTAAATTATTTTTTTTTTAAAAATTGTCTTAAATATCACTGGGTGGGTGATAATAAAGAAACACATAATAAATCCTGTCGAACTGAAAATTTCGAATTGGTTTGATGCCTAATGAATGATCATAATAATTAAAAATTATATTATTTGCTTAAAAATGTATACAAAAATGCATCGAACGTGCGAGACTTGCTTGCTTAAATCGAGCATAACATTTGAACAGAATGTCCTATTTACATCAAACAAAAAGCAAATGAAAGCTAAAAGTTTACACTTTCCTATCATAATATAATCTCAATTAAGCTAGTAGACTCAATTTTGTTCAATTTGAAAACATAGACCCCCCTTAAATCTTTTGATTTTTTTTTTCCAGTTTGCTAAAAAAAAGATCAGAAGGCACCCCTTACCTCAAGAAGAGTGCAGTTGTTTGACCTTATTGCAAATAATTTCCTTTATTTTTGGCGCGAATCATTTCACTGGTAGAAATTAAACAATTGCAGCAACAAATAGGGACATTCGCCTGCAACAACAAGTAGGGACACTCGCTATCGCCTGCGCAAAATTCAGAAAAAATCTATTGCGTGAATGTGGTAATAATAACAAAATCATTAACAGGGAGGCTGGGAAAGAAATCTTACATTTGACGTCGCCATTGGTTTAAACCGCAACACAAAACCCTGACAGAAAAAAAATAAATCAAGCTTTATATTCTTGTTTCAAAAAAGGTTGTTTGGCGAGTCAATCTCAACTCTAAATACTGTGCACAGAATGAATTCGTGTATAAACCATGATTGTGATCCATAAAAAATCGTCGAAACTGTTTCCGGTTTGCAATATGTATAACTGATCCTCGTCTAACCAGGGTCAGTGTTTGTTGCAACTTGCCCACCCCCGTCGAATTTTTCTCCCGGTGCAAAAAAGAAAATTGCGATTGCATCGTAAAATGATTTTAGGTAGTCGTTTTTGCATCCTTTCAACAAATGTTAGCTTAATAAATATTCGGACCCATCACCTTGACTGGTGGTAGGGTATGCCCCCCCCCCCCAAGATTGAGGAGTAGGGGGTGGTGAAGCCTCCCTATACTTTACTATGTAAACTGAGTCCTTATCAGTAGTTTTCATGTGTTTTTTTTTAAGTTAAATTTGTGTTTTCTTTCTTATCTTGGCCAAAAGTCAGGTACAAAATGATCCTTTGTGTTACTTTTTAGTCAACATTGAAAATTTCTTATACTTTGGAACATAAAACTAATTTCACCGATTTTTGGAAGGATGCCGCGCATTATGGCGTCATAGAAAGAAGCTGCTTGGAATGTTGGTGCTTACTTTGGTATCAATGCCTAGTAGAGACGCATAGATATCGATTGATAATAAGATCAAGTTCATAGAGGGTTGGGTATAAGAAATATATTGGTGGTTACAACCCCCGTTAGACGTGTTACAAAAAAAGCCTGATTAGACATAGGTGTTATAGCAGCTCTATTGTTCAATCTATTACTATAAAGGGGGAAACCGTGTATTTATGAAGACGGTCGGTAAATTTGCCTTAGTTTATAGCACAATAAACAATCCAAAATGATATCCAAAATCTCTTATATTACAATTGAGTTCGGTGACACCAATCCAGTACGTTAAACGGGCTCCATTTGAAGCCGTCTGAATTGTCTATATTTGGCATTTTTCCCTTCCGAGTAGACTCCGTTCAGTCTGCTCAGATATATGGTAAACGAGCAAACCTCGCTCAACAGTTACCTATTTGCCAAGGTATGAATCTATGAGTTACGTTGCCGCGTCTGTTGCTGAATTGCAATGCTAAGATCGTTTGAAAGAATTTATCGATGATGTCATTCGTATTAATATTTGACGTTGCTTATTTTGATTGCACGTTGTATTTATTTATCAGCAAATATCACTGGTTACACGATGTAAATTACGTCAATTATCCATTATCTCTTACATAACACATGACATTTTACACACTCACCATTGACGCTCCCACAATATCGACCTGTTGCGTTTCACACTACATAGGCCGTCTATATGATAATAAGGATAAAACATCTTGAAATATCTCAAAATGAACCACCTATTTTGTTTTTACTTTGTCGTCTGTGTGTCTATTTCTATCTGTATGCTTCTTTCTTCTCTTTCATCCTCTGATGATCTCTCTCCTCCCTTCTCTCTTATCTTTATCGCACTCAGTTTCTCTATCTCATTTAGGCAAGATCAATCACCATCTTTATAACATTTCACACTAAGACTAAGAAATGAGCTGTGTCATATTAGGTGATCGTGCATTAGGTCTTCTGCTCTTCCGTTGGTGCATAAGACCTGAAAACCACTGTGCCATTGGTATTTTGAACAAAAGTCATGGTCATTTTGGACATCAATACAGTTACATTGCTGAAAAAAAATCAAAAAGTTACTTCTGTACGATTTAAGGGGCAAAACAAATTTTGAATACCGGCACCAAAATGGTATTTATTTGCTAATTATTAGTATAAACGAGTGCTTCTGACAAATCTACACTTCTTTCCTAAGTGATACTTTTGAGCGCTTGCAAGGGAAGACAATGGGTTTGTTTGTATTGATTTTATTGCAGTATAGTCGACATTTTGCTGATTTGTAGATGTTATTTTATGAACTTCTTGACGTTTTTTACGTGGTAGATTTCTCACGTTACTCCAGGAGAACACTTACCCCGTGAGAACAATGACACGTAGTGCAATCTCTTTCTATAGTTATTTTGACAGTATCTTTTACCATTCATGATAGGTAATCGCAGTACGTGAAGAAAGGAATGTTTGACGCAGTGAATGGTTTAAAGATTTCAACGAACAACCGTTCATTTTTTTTTTTGTAAAATTCTTGTAATTTTTTTTGTAAAGAGTTCTTGATGATATAAGAGATATAATTCCCAACAGCAAATGTCGAACGTTAAAAAAAAAAAAAGAAAAAAAAACAAAAAAAACAAAACAAAAAAGATTTTAACAAAACCAGTGACGTATAATAAATTTCGATTTCAGATGAAAGGTTAAACAAGAATATTTATATCCAATGAACCACGGATCCCAAGTTAACCGTTATCAACCAAAACATGATGAGAAATCTGAGATACTCTTGGTGAAGATGGTGGTAAGAACTAAACTGCCATCGCCGGACGTCTTTGAACAATTTCATCTTTCGATATTTTTTAACCAAATATCGGTTTTCCTCACAGAAATCATCAACTCGTCATAGTGTGTTCTTTCCAACATTTATATGCTAAGATCCCGTTTGAAATTAGTATGTTCACAAATAAGACAAGGTTGACGAAGTGTTCCGGGGTATACCTGTCTGCTTGAGCATCATATTTTACTCGTGGAGAGATACGATTTTGACTCATGTCTCTCATAATAGTTTTATCAACCCTCTCTTACCCCACCCCCCCCCCCCCCGACACAAAAAATATCGGAGTGGGAAGCGCAAATAGAAGTGGAGAGGGAAAGGGGGAAGAAGATAAAAAGAGAAAGAACAAGAAGGGAAAAGAGACAAGAAGGGGAAAGGCATATATGTAACGCGGGAAGAAATAAGGTTCCCATAGCAGATAACGCCATGCATTAGACAAATGGTAAGGTATAATATAACAAATACACAATTTTAAAAAAAGGAAATGGAATTGGAGATGAAAGAGAATAAATTAAGGGTTGTAGCTTCAAAACGATTGTGGGGGGGGGGGGGGGTTTTAAATTTTCTGCTCTGAAACATTACTTTTACCTTCAAGATGGCCAAAACCCCAGAGCTTGACCCCATCCTTGAGGCCTTCGCGGCAAGACGCTGCACATTAATCCTCCCCACAAGCTTATATGTAGTGGAAACCTCTTGATGCTAGGCTCCAGTGGGAATCTCATCAATGTTCAACCATAATCGCAAGCATCACATTTACTCTTGTAAGAAGGATAACATTTGACCGATGTCTCTCATAATAGTTCTATCAACCTTTCCCCCCCACCCCCCACCCCCCCCCCCCCCCCCGAACACAAAAAAAAATCGGGAAGGTGTCACCATGGGACTGGGAATAAGGGAGAAGAAGAACAAAAAACAGGAAACAGTCCATATATAAAAGGGGAAAGAAAGAAGAGTGGTACATATTGACCAGAGAATAAGATAAAGGTGGAAAGAGAAGAGAGACAGGACGAAGAGAATGGGAAGGGGAGAAGTAGACAAAAAAAAGACGAGAAAGGAGAAGGAAAAGATGAAAAGAGAAAAAAAGGAAAGGATTATAGCTTCAATGAAGGTGTTAAATGTGTGCTCTTAAACAATACGTTTCATGCTTTTTAACCTTCTAAGATGGCAAAGCCCAGGAGCATCCGGGCCTCCGCCCCCTGGAGCCCACCCGTGGTAAAGGAATCGGTAAACCTCTTGAGTCTTGCCCCAGATGGTCAGGTCTGTTAACTGTGAAAACAAAAAAAATCCGTTCATCTCTACTTTGGAATTAAGCAATTTTATGTGACTATCTTTATCCTAGTCCTACTATTTTTAATTACTCACACACAAAATAATATTTCAAAATCTCTGAGTTAGCCTTTATCCAGACAACGGTTAATGGTATCCCGTGTCATTGGTATTATGTAATTGTTATATGTAACTGGTACCGTTTTCATTTTCCCTGCCACTAATATGTATTAACAATAATGCAGGTTTTTCCCTCCTTGTTAAATTAGCTCCATGCTCATCTTTACGCCCCTACTCTCTGTTGTATATATTTGATGTGTGGTATAAAGGATTCATTTTTGAAAACATAATTGTATTGACGTTCTACTATGCACGTTGACCAGGAAGATGATATTGATTTGATTTACTCATTTTTACGAATCATATCCATTTGCGACTTCGTTTTTAATTAACAGGGAAAACTCATTGATGGTAAATAATAATAATTCGGGCGATGTGTTACTATCACTCTGCATCCAAGTATAATCAAAATAAACACACTTCGAACATTTTGTAAATAGAAGTAATTAAATTCCGGCTTTGATTTTTAAATTGTTCAACCTATCAATACAGTCATCACAGATAATTTGTAGGCGTCGGAAATTATGCTATAAATTTATTAAAATATATCTTTTTATTTTTTTTAAATAATAATGATAATAATAATTTCATTTTCGCGTGTTACGTTTAAGTCAAAAATAGTTTAGAGAACATTTTTTTTTTTTTTTTTAATTTTTACACACTTTAGTTTCAGCAACTGTTTTGATCCTACCTTTCGTGTCCGAGAAAATTAGCCCCCCCCCCCCCCATGCACCGACGTGTAGGTCGGTGAAGAAAGTTTTTTATACATTATATTTGAAATTTGGACCTGTGTTTCTTTTGAACAGTTCTTTCCATAATGTGTGATGTTCGACGCGTTTTAAAAGTTCGTTTTTCCGATCGTCTTTGTACTCACTACTTGATTTACCGGAAGTCGTACCATTTTGATATCATGAAAGTGCGTATTTTTTCCCATTGCGTCCTGAAACTTTGAGCCTTCAAAACCGCCGTTTTTATGGTTTACTATAACTATTAAAAAAGTATCGAATAGGACTTTGTACAATATGCCTATTGCCTCTACCATCAGTTACTTGATGGGGCGTATGTACAAGAGCCATCGCTCACGTCAAGCAAGAGTAGAACACAATAGATATAAATCGAACAAGCACCTTTAAATCATAAGCGCTAATCAACATATCAACATGTTTTCTTCCTCTTATCCATTCGTAAAAAGTGGCACAGTGGTATCGTACCTCTCCAAGAATATTAGCCATATCTTTGGTAAAAATGATAATTTGTGTTACAATTTAGCAACACTAAAATTTCCTTATACGTTTTGTACATAAACTTATTTCAACCAAATCAACAATTTTTATTATGACGTCATAGAAGCATGCTGGCCCGGGAATGTGTGCTGAATTTGGTATCAAAGGATAGAAGAACTCATAGCTATCTTTGATACTACTATCCGGTTCATAGGAGGTTTGGTATGGGGAACCTATGGGAGAAGGTTCCAACCCTCGTCAGACGTATTCAAAACTGGCCTGGTTTCAACGAGGGTTATCACTGTGTATAACCCCTCTATTGATTTCAATATACTAAAGGGAAAAATCTGTGTCTTTGTAACACGTCATGTAGCAAAATTCCGTTAAATTTGCCTTCGTTGTATAACTAGTGCAATAACAATCAAAAATGATCTCTTAAATTTATAATCGCGTTTTTATATGTTTATTACCGTGTGGTCATAATAATGGGGTCTTTCAAACAGCTGCAGCAGTGCGATTGTGATAGCAAATAGCGAGAACCGGTGATGGAAGTAGTCTAAAATAATCCGAAATATTGTCCCAGCTATCATATCAAATGGGATACTATCGTTTAATTTGATCGTTGGTGAAATCCAATTTTACTTATTAAATGCTTTTGTCTATGCTGGCTCTACCTATCCTGAGTTATTTTTGTGACCCTGATGAATTAATCAGCCCGGGCTGTCATAAAGTTGTCACAAGTTTAGTGAATTGATAAACACACCGAGGAGGGAATGAAACATTGTTGTGTGTCCCATTATTCCCTCGGTACTTGCCCTCTATTCATGACTAACGGCACGGCAAAATGTTTCACGCACCTTGAGATCCACAATTTTTCGTTCGTTCGTTCGTTCTATATTACAGTACAATAAGAAAAAAAAAAAAACAAAAAAAAACAAGCCTTGGCCCTTTGTGTAGCCTTTGCTTTTCTCCTCTTTAATCTCTTCGCATAAATGATAGCTTGCCATCTGATACAATTGGGTATAATTATATTATAGAGCGATAGTATACGTTTGTATGTGGAAGTTCAATAAACATGGTGATGCAACATTGCCCCGGTTGAAAGAACAGTCTAATCCCAAAATGTTAAAGCTGTTTTTAGCAGCATATCAGGAGAAGACTTCAGCAATGGCACTGCTGCTTCCATTTATCAGTGGCCACAAACTAGAAAGGCTTTGTAAACTCTTAAGTTAACTTTTATTATGGTTCTATAACAAGCATAGGAACTGGTTTCAGCCTCTCCGCTTTCGCTTGTTCGGCTGATAAATCTCCCTTCCTTCCTTTTTTTCAATATCTTTTTTTTAAAGGATTGCTATAGCGGGTCATGTATTGTGATGCGGTAGAATGTTTTAATGTCTAGAAATAATTTTTAATTACTTAACGATTCTTCCCATTCTAGCTACATATAAGCACAATTAATATTATCTTCTTCAATTTAATTAATACAAGCCCTGCTTTGACATTTCATATGGTACAAACACATTTGTTCGTATTTGTTTCACTTTCAAGCTTGATCAAGACGATTTTGTATGGTGGTAATACATTAATCCATTTAGCGAGGCAGATGTCTACAAAACGTGGGACAACCGTCACCCGGTGTAAGGTACATATATATGAGCCGCGTAAGTAACAGCCCTGATAGTACCATCACGAGTTATCTCCCGTTTTAATCATTTCTGTTCGTTCGGATTACTCAGTTGGCTTGCATTATTCTCTTATCTTATACAATTGTAGTTCGGTGCCCCAATCCATACGTACCGGCCTCCATTTGAAGCCGTCTGAATTGTCTATATTTAGCTTGGTATACCAGCTAACAATATTGTGGTTGTAAATTTCTTAAAGCTCTTTTCTGCAAACGCTCCTTTTCCGGGGAGCACTCACATATGAAGTGCACACGGTGTAAGTCTGGCACTTTTCGAACTCAGGTGAAATCAGTGACGAGGGCATCTAGTACAGCATGCAAATCTTAGTGGTCTTTGGGTGACTAGCCAAATTGACCGTAAATAAGGGTTTTTGTGGGTGACAAATTTGCTTGGTATTTTCTGAACAATGGGGTCCCTGAGTGAAAATAGGAGTGCCCCCGGGCCAACTCTTTAAATTCTACTACAATGCTACTCTTGCAAACGCATGTGCCGATTTCGGCCAAATTTGGTCAGACAACCACAGCTGCCCCTGCCACATAAATGGGTGTTCAGTTTTGGATCAATGGTCAGGTATGCCTGATTAAAGGGGCATGCTCTGAAAATTTTATGAATTCCTTCTTCTCCTACAACAAGACTGTCATTGCAAGATTCGCCCTCAAGATCCACCAGTCAATGCTGTCCTACGGGGTGTTCACGATTAAGGCCCAATCTACAATTATCCAATTAAGGGGCATTCCTTGAAATCTATTAAATCCTTCTCCCACCCGCAAATTAAAGCTATTATCACGAGATTCGTTCATTCACACACGGATCCCTGGTATAGAGCGGCATATGGGGGGTTCCAGATTTAACAAATACCCCAATTACCAAAAGCAAGGGGCATTCCTAAAAAATCTATGAATCCATTCTTCTCTCGCAAATGGCCCTTTCATGATTAGGCGCCACTTTTTGAATTTTGTCTTTTTCTTCCTAGCATGTTCAAAATTATGGGATCGAGTATCATTATTTTGTTTTTTTTTGTTTCCATCCTCCCTATGGCTCTACCTCCCATAGCTGAACCAACTTGCTCCTGCCACAAGTTTACGTGTTGTGATATCATAACATGCCTAAACTGACCATTTCTGGTGTCACTGGAAATTAAGGTTATTCTTCACACCCACTTTTCTCTATTCCTCTACTTTATTTTTGTTGGAGAATAATCCACTATTGTATTAAGAATCAAAATTAAGGAATAGCTTTACTTGTATAAATAGTATATGCGCGCAAAATTCAGTGTGTGGATGTGACATAGTCGCGTTTTCCCTTTTACCACATTTTAAAAAGTGGTTCTTAAAACAAACAATCAATTATTTCTTGTAACAAAAATAATTGTCAATTGATTAATTTATGTCCTAAGATTAAATTGGACCTAAACATTGTTGTTATTGCTCACTGTCTATTTTTTGTTTCAGCAAATGTATGCGGAGCCTCATTGTCCAACCGTTCACATTAATTTTTGTCACATCCCCGTTATTTTAATTGGCAAATTTAAATATTTTTAAAAAATGAAATATTCCACTTGTAATTATTAATTTTGAATACATTGGAAGAGCTTTATATGGTCCCTACACATTAGATCATACCTCTTTATGGGCTGGGCAATCCTTTTAATTTGTCCGTTCACTTTTGTGAACTTAGTCACATCGTCCAACAATCCAACAACTTCTTTCACACTCAAATATAAATATCATTAGTGTACCCAATTTTAGTTATTTTGTTAGAGCATTTGTGTCACTAAAAAGCACAATGAGTTTTGTGTCCTATTATATGCTCTTTACATTAATGCCAGACCACTAAAAATGTGTCCGTTCACACCCATTTGTCACATCCATCAAAACGGATTTTTTGGATAGAAATGCCTATCTAACTTCACAACTAACTTGTTTGATTGGCTTTTTCACATTGGTTACATGGGAAAACAAAAGGGTTTTTAACCAAAATAGTTTTTAATGTCCTTAAGGTTTGCTGGATGTATTTCAGAACGCATTTCATTTTTAAATTTTTCATGAAACTCCTGTCTTTAGCCTTGCTCAGTATGCATGTTCTTATGAAACATAATTTGAAGGAAAGAGGCCAGCAAAACATTTTAAATTAAAAATGTGCATCGGTTCTTGTCAAAAAATTCAGTTGGACTGAATTAAACATAATTCTTCAGATTAAACAACTATCTCATAATAATGCAATTTCCGTTCATTCCTCACAAGAAAAATGTCACTTTCCACCCCTAAAACTAGCCACTATACACTGATCCCAATAACAGTGTTTTGAAATGTTCTACTGTGTCTGTGGAGCTCTAAAATGTTAACTCTTCAAGATTCTTTTGGTTGAATACACTTTTATGCAACATCATTAGTTGTCCTTTCACATTGTAATAGTCACAGTCCAACTTTTTACAAACATTGATATCAACTATATATTTATCCTGGCCAGCTTGGGCATTATTTGTCCTAGTACTTATACCGAAAAAGCTTTAACCATTGAATTTATCAGAGCCATACTTGATTATTTTTCAGTGTGAAGTAAGCTATTAGTAGTCAATTCCCATTTTTTTAGTCACAAAATACCCTTGAATTTGCCATATATCTGTGAAATAAAACCAAATTTATTCAAAGTTGTCCTAGAGGAAGCCTGGGGCATACTTTTTGTTTCTGTTGCCCATGTCCACGTTATTATTGGACAAGTCAATGTACATTATTCATTGTAATTTTGATTCATTTTTTTCAACAAAATTACCGCAAATTAAAGCAAGTCACTTGAATTTTATTTGAGAGGGGTGATCAATACGCTACCAAGATTTTTATGAAACCCCTGTAGCCTTGGGCAAGAAGAAAACGAGTAGTACACAACTTTTTAACTCACTTTGAAAAATTAACCCTCAGTTTACAAAAGTGGCGCTAATTGTTAAACGGGCCCAAATTAAAGGCTGTCATCATGAGATTCGCTCACAGGATTCCCCCTGTAGGGGGATTCCATTAATGGGGTGTCACAATTTGGCCCCATATGCTACAATTTAACTAATGAAAGTGGCATTCCTGAAAATCTGTGAATTCATTCTTCTCTCCCAAATTAAAGGCTATCATCACAAGACTCGCTCACAGGATCTCCTGGTAGAGTTTCATCACTCCATGTAAGTGTTCACAGATTGGCCCAATGACACAATTCCATTAAAGGAACATTCCTTGAAAATCTATGAAATTCTTCTTCTTTCTGCAAATTAAAGGCTAATCATCATGAGATTTGCTCACACAGGATTCCCTGTATGGGGGCTTTGATATGGGATGTTTCACATTGTGACCAATGGGCCACAACTACCAATAAAGGGGCTTCCTTTCCTCGAAATCTACGAATTATTTTCTTCTTCTCATGGGGTGTCCACAGATTCGGCCCAAATGCTACACATGCTGATTAAAGGATATTCTTGAATTCCTTCTATAAATTAAGTTATTATCAGTGATTGGAGTTGTTCCTCAAACAATTCTCAGATCCCTGGTAGGTTCACATACTGGGGTGTTTAACAGATTTGGAAACCAGGTGCCATATTACAACACAGGCAAATTATGATCAAATTTCTGGGAAAGGGTCTTTTTTTATGTGGCGAACATGTTGGAGGTCGCCATTTCTTCTGCTGGGGTCAGAGATCATCCACTGGGTCAATATAAAGAAGAAATTTCTTTTGTTATGGAAAACGACAACAGAAATCAATAATTTTAAGATCAAGGTATCCAGAGGTCAATGGAGCTGGGGTCAGTGGTCATTATGAACTTGGAAAATCAATCCTTCCCGACACCATTTTGAGTTCAAAGGTTGAATCATCGTTTACAGATTGGGTCAAAACTCACCAGCCTAACTCGTGCTCGCTTCGAGCACATCTTTCTTATTTGGCATTTTTCCCTTCCGCGTAGACTCCGTCCTGTCTGCTTAGATCTTTGAACGAGCAAACCTCGCTCAACAGTTACCTATTTGCCAAGTAGTCAATCAAGGGTACGTTGCCGCGTCTTTTTGAATTCAGCTAAGACGTTTCAAAGATTTATATCGATGATGTTATCCCCTATTACTATTTGACGTGGCTTATTTTGATTGCATTTTGTGGTTTATTTATCAACAAATATCACTGATTACACGATGTAAAATTAACGTCATTCCATAACTGACACCATGGAACTACCCGCAATATCGAACCTGTTGCTTTTCACAATTTCAATAAGGACGTCTTGTATGATAAAAGAAGAAAAACATCTTGAAACACTCAAATTAAACCACCTATTTTTTTTACTTTTCCTTTTGTGTCCTTTCTATCTCTATGCCTTCTTTCTTCTCTTTCCATCCTCTGATGATCTCTCTCCTCCCCTCTCTCTATCTTTATCGGCACTCAGTTTCTTCTCCTTGTCTCAATCTCCATTTACGCAAAACATCCCATCTTTATGACATTTCATCACACTAAGACTAAGCAATTGACTGTGTCATATTAAGTGTATTCTGCTCTTCGTTGGGGTGCATAAGGCCTGAAAACCACTGTGCCATCGGTATTTTGAACAAATGTACTGGTCAATTCGGACCTCAATGCATGCATTGCTGACATAAAATTCAAAATTACTCCAGTACGATTTACAAGTGGCAAAACAAATTTGAATAGCGGCCCCAAAATGTTTATTTCATGCTAATTATATAAGCGAATTGCTTCTGAGCATCTAAATTCTTTCCTAAGGATACTTTTGAGCGCTTGCAAGGGAAACAATCTATCTATCTACGGCCCGCGGCCGAGATGCTGTCACCATGTAGCGCCAAATTACCTTTTTGTCATTAAGTTTGGGATGTCGATGGATTCCTGGGCTGGATTGTTCGAGCAATCCACTCAATGTATTAAAGGGTCGACGCCCCCGTTTTGGCCGGTAACTTCCACATGTGACGTCTGAGACTACCTGAATCAATGCACACGAATGACAGTGGACCGCAATCGTGCACGGCGTTGGGGCAACAGAAGATAAATTGAGGGATTCTCCATATACTGTCTTTGGTCTTGTGACTCACGCAGGAATGTTTTGAACGCGCTAAGCTTGGTGAGTGACATCCTGTCTAATCCTGTAGTTCTTCTCTTCATGGTCAAGGTCTCAGATCCATATAAGAGGATACCCTCTACACATGCTCTAAAGCTTGGTTTTTCAGCTTGGTTGAATTGGAGATACCAGATTGCCATAATTGTTTTAGTGTATTGGCACTCCAAGCTTGTCCTTTTCGTGACAGGAAGTCTGTCTTGCTGTCAGCAACATAGGCATCCTATATACTTGAAGTCCTTGACCTCTTTTATTGGCTACCATCTGTAGTGGCAGATATGTTGATGATCAGATCATCTTCCTCATTGACGGTCATTATTCCATCTCTTGCATTTAGATGTAGGCCCGACTTGTCTGCAGCATTCTCGATGCTGTTAGTCCGATCTTGTGCTCCACAAATCAATCGGTGGTTAGAGCTAGATCAATTTGCGATCAAGGTCCTTGTCAGGAGTGCTACTGACTTTGTGACGTCTTTATTGGTTTGATGGTGAGACCTTTGTCGGTCATGATTCAAGACTCGTCTGAGGATGTCTCAACCACTACTACAAAGAATAGGGAGCAAGAGTATCCCTTGAGGATTCCAGTAGTTGTTAGTACTCCCTTTTTGTGGGCCATCAAATGTCTGTGCACAAAGCTATATGGTGGTTCTCATACAAATGGCAATTGCCTTGGTCTTGACATCCTCATCTGGGACACCGTAGTTTGCGAGAATAGGCAGCATTACATCCCTGTTATACAACTGTCAAAAGCCTTGTAAAAATCTACAAACACATTGAAGAAGCTTTTCTCTTGGGAATTCTAAACTCTTCTATTATCCTTCTGAGGGCAAGTATCTGAGGTAGTGATTTCTGTGAGCAGCTGGAGTTGTAGATCTAGAGGCCAGTGGTGACAGTGTGATTCCTCTGTAGTTTTTTTGGGGTTGTTGAAGGTTGCCTCTCTTGGTATTAGGACTGATGAATGATGTGAGCATGCAGCTGGTTTGTCTTGTAGGTAATTGTTTTACAAATTCTAACAGTGGATCGTGAATCTAGGATTCCTTCCAGATTAGCTGCAGGAAGATTTGTTCTCCAGGTGTCTTGGTGTTTGTTCAGTTTTCTTTCTGGCATATCTGAGCGGCTCTATAGTGAAAGGTCCAGGCTGGATGGGAAGGGTGTCTGGCCCCCCCCCCCTATCTTGTGACTGAAGAAAGGTTCATCAAGGTTAGTGTTATTTCGAACGGCTTGCCAAGTAGGGAAACTAATTGTGCTGAACCATGTATCCAGTGCGCTCTTCGTTTGTTTCATCACCTTTTGAATCTTTATGTGGGTAGTCTTCTTATCAGTCAGCGCCCTCAGAGCCCTCCCAGGCAGCAGTATGCTTGTTTTCAGATGTAGTTGTCAGTGCTTCAGCCTTGGACTTACTCCTCAAGCACCACGGGTACAATAGTTTGTTTGTATTGATTTTATTGCAACCGCCCAACTTACAATGGCGACATTTTGCTGAGTTTGAGTAGTAGATGTCCTTCATTTCTGTTATATTTTGTCATAGATTTTTCCGTCAATACATACCCGATGCCCCATCACATATCGAATGCAGGCGAGGACTCCTTTAACTAAATGACGGACTACACTGTGTGCGTGACGCGTTGAATGTTTTTAGAACACTGGCCGTAAGGGCGGTATATTACAACCTTTTTTTAATGTCCACAATAGCACTATCTCATAAGTACGAACATTTTTATTTTTCTTTGGACTGCAATATAATATCTTTATTACATGAACAACGATATTCTTTTGGATTTTAAAGCTTCAGCAAGAAAAACTCCAGACCCCCAAGTGGACACAAAAGTTTTAGTTTTAGAAATATACTTATTCGAATAATCCCAATATTAGTTATTTTAATGAACTTTTAACGCTTTTTTACGTGGTAGATTTCTCACGTTACTCCAGAGAACACTTTTCCGTGAGAGCAATGACACGAAAAGTGCAATCTCTTCCGTACTTTCTATAATTATTTTGACAGTATCTTTTACCATTCATGATAGGTAATCGCAGTATGTGAAGAAAGGAATGTTGACGCAGTGGAATTTTAAAGATTTCAACAAATAAGGGTTCATTTCTTTTTTTCTTTTTTGAAAGAAGCATGTGAAATGAAATCCAATCCCTTGGTAAATGAAAGACACGCAAATTGGTTGTCCTATATTATGGAAGATATAAGAGATATAATTCCCAACAGTTATGTCGACGTTAATATTCAATAACAAACCAGTGAGCGTATAAATAAATTAGATTTCAGCGAATGGTTAACCCTCGTCTTACCAAGGGGGGGGGGGGGGGAAAAAAAAAAAAAAAAAAAACACCGAACTTCGCTCCGGTGCGCTAAAACGCTAAAAAATCGTAAAAAGTTTCTAGGTAATCGTTCTCTCATCCTTTCCGGTCATTTTAGCGAAAAAAATGTGAAGGTAGCACCTTCACCGGGGTTAGGGTATGCCGTCAAAGTCAAAGGGTAAGGGGGGTGGTTACCACCCAAGGATATTTTATGGTGGATTTTTGAAAATATTATGCACAGTATGGCTCTAAAACTCCTTGTTTATGTAAAACTAGCCAATTGCCATCATTTAGAGCTGAAAACCGCATGGAAATCCGATATTCCTACGTTTTTTAGCGCAAAATTGGATTTTCGCCTATTTTCTATGGAAAATGCCAATTTTGCCGACTCGCGGACTTGATGACGTCTTTGTGACGTCATACTAGGTATGTTGGTACTTATTTGGTATCAATGGGAATAGGAGGACCATAGCTTTCCAATGGTATCAAAATCATAATCACCGGGTGCTTTATAAAAAATTCTCGAGGGGGTGGTAACCCCACCCCCCCCCCCCCTTGTAAACCGTGTTACAAAAAAAGGCTTTGGTAATGACGAGGGTTAAACCGATACGTATAATAATGAACCGATCCCAAGTGGAACCGTGATAACCAACACGGTGAGAGTCTGAGATCTCTTGTGAAGATGTGGTAAGACAACTAAATTTCCATCGCCCCGGCCTTTGAACAATAACGCTTTCCGGTATCATTTTTTACCAAATATCAAAGGTTTCGTCACAGAAATCATCACTCGTCATAGTGTGTTCTTTCCACCATTTATAGCTAAGATCCTTTTGAATCGTAAACTGTTTCACAAATAGACAATGTAACGAAGGGGTCCGGGGTATACCTTTCGCTTGAGCATCATATTTACTCGTGGAGAGATAACATTTGACCCATGTCTCCATAATAGTTTTGTCACCCTCATCTTACCCCCCCCCGACACAAAAAAAATCGGGAAGGAGAGCAACAAATGGAAGGGGGGAAAGGGGAAGAAGATAAAAAGAGAAAACAAGAGGGAAAGAGACAAGAAGGGGAAAGAAGAGGAGGGAAAGGGAGAAGAGAAAGGGAAAAGAGAAGAGAAGACATAAGTAGACAAAGGTAAGGGAGAAAGAACAAAAGAAAACGGCGAGAAAGGTGAAGGGAAAGATAAGAGAATAAAAAGGAAAGGTTGTAGCTATCAAACTATTTGTTTACATTTTCTGCTCTGAACATTACTTTTTAACACTTCTAGATGGCAAAACCCCAAGAGCTGGACCCCATCCCGGTTAGGCCTTCGCGGCCAGACGCTTGCACTTATCCTCCCCACACGCTATATGAGGGAAACGTTCTTGAGTCTGCCCCCAGACGGCCCATGTCTGTTAAAACTGGAAAACAAAAATCCGATCCATCCTACCTGTGGAATTAAGCATTGTAGTTGACTAGCCTTTAATCCTAGTCAACTTTGTTAATTACTACATTACAAAATTATATTTAAATCTCTGAGTCAGCTGTTAATCATCCAACTGTTAATTGTTATGTCATTGATATTAAAAAATGAATTGTAATCAGTAACTGGTAACAATTTCAATTTTCCCTGCAATCTAATATTTATTACAGTAATGTAGTTTCCTTGTTATTTTGTTTTCCAATTCGCTCCAACTCATCATTACGTCCCTACTCTCTTTTGTAATATAAATTTGATGTGTGGTAATAAAACTCTTTTATATTTTTCCCTTTTGTGAGGATTCCTTTTTAAAAACCTAATTACATCAAAGGTCTACTAATGCACGTTGACCATGAAGATTAGATTTCTATTAGAATTTACCACTTACCATACTAATCGAGTCTATTGTGCTGGCTTCGTTTTAATAAAGCAGGAAATCTCACTGATAGTAATAATAATCTTGCAGATGTGTTATCTATCACAACGCCATCCAGTATGATAAAAATAAAACAACTTGCAACAGTTTGTAAAAAGTAAATATCCGAGCTTGCGATTTTTAAATTAGCTGCTTCGATCCGTTCAGCAAGTTTATTATGAGAAATGAGTTAAAATTGATGCTCCGGTGATTATTTGTCTATTTTAAATTATTCAACATATCACAGCAGTCATCATAGATATTTGTAGCGTCAAAAATATGCTGTAAGATTATATAATTAATTTTTAAAATAATATAACAGCGACACGCAACCGTTATACCCACCGTGGAATTGGTACCATTGATAGCTATGGTCCTCCCTCCAGTGCAGACAATAGCGTACTTGTACGTACATGTACAAGTACTACATACGTCACCAAATTATAAAGAAATACAAAAGATTTAAAAATCCTCTCGGGACTCTCCGTTTTTGAAGCTGATAAAGGATTCAAATTTCAGACCAGATGCCCAACAACATTATAAACAAATTCTATGTTCAAAATTATTGATTTCATGTGTCGAAAGTTCAATTATTGAAAAAATAATCACTGTGACGTCATAGCAATTTCCTTAATTACTAATAATATTTATTGAAAAGATCTCAAAAAATCGGCACATACAATTCCAAATTCAAATATTTCCATCAAAACACAAACAATTAAAAATACATCAAAATTTTGGGTTATTTTAGATGATTTAATGCCAACCAACCACACTTAATTTCGCTTGCACATTTTTGATACCGTTCATTTGTGTCCACCATGTGGCTAGGAGATTTCTTGAATAAAACCATTGTTTTCCAAAGTTGTACTGAAAACCTATTAAAGCCAATTCAACATTTTGCTTTAATTACGGGCTGTGGATGACAAGGCACTCTGGCGACAAAAACATCAAGTTCAAGCTTGAATTGAATCTTGAAATCTTATTTTTTCTCCACTAAAGGACCGGACCCACTATGGCAACTTTATTATGTGGGTTATTTGCGAAAATGAGGTACACATGCGCAGCTGGACCATACTTTTGACTTCCTTGCTATTTCAGTTTGAAATTTGACTCGCAGGTTTTGAAAGCTTTTAACCAGTGATACGGATAGATGCAGACTGAGGACTGATGGCAGAATGGTTTGGGTATCACGGAGGAGGCATTGGCTACTGGTTGGCGGCTGGACCCCTCCAAGCGAATAGTGTAGCGTTGGTATGGGCATGTTTGAGGAAGGATGACGAGCATGCCTTAATAACGGGCCTTTTGAGTTCGAAGTGGGAGGTTCGAGGAGGAGGGGACGTCCAAAAGAAGAACATGCAAGTGGAGGAGGATATAGGAATGGTTTTGGTTAGGTGGAGGATGTGCATTGAATCGCTGTGAATATACATGGAAGGACGAAATTAAGGGCGGTTACCGCCAGTGTGAGGTGAATCCCGGCCACCCCCGGTTGCCGGGCCACAACCTGATTTACAACTTTGGAATTTACCCTACTAATAAATAATAACATAGCATTTTATGCGCTCTACAAAGCACACGCGCCTCACAATTATTATTACGCCACTTCAAGAAATCGTCACGATCATTTCGCTTCCTTAGGTGGCTGCTCGAAGAACAGCCTTACAAGCGCACAACCTATCGGCCCGTTAGATCGTAATATTCCCCATAGCAGCTACCCAGATTTTGCTTGGGGTGGACGAGGCAATTTAGACTAAGTGTCTTGCCAGGACACAAACACTTGAACCATATGGCTCGAACTCACGATTTCACGGTCGATTGATCACGAGTCCTGCACTTTTCCGCTAGCCCACACGCGCCTACACTACTACTAACTACTACACTAACCACCGCCTGTACCAATCTTTCTTACAGTATCTCGGTACTCATTAACATGATATAACCCATATAATCCTGCGTACCAATCAAATATAAACACTGTATAGCCTTAACAGTCGACGCGTCCCTTAATGCATTTTGCACTTTTCACAAATGAATCCGAATCGCTGAGCGGATCCTGCTTGTTGTAGGGGGAACTGCTTCTAGAGACTACAAGAAAAGTTATCGCTACCTCCCTTTTGGCGGTGATCATCAGGCTGGTAGCACTTTCCTAAAAGGACGTTAGGGATAATATATCAACACATTAGATCCGCCAGTTCTGGTTCTCAATCTGTTGCGGCCTCGCCATTCAGCCCACTGATAACAGCTCCCGGTGGAAGATGCTCACCCGATTCAATACCAATAGATTTTACTTGGTTGATAGCAAGTTTTCTTTCTACATTCTACTCTCTTATACTCCTTAGAGACTGAATTCAAGAGGTTGACTTTGTTAAGAAACTCTCTCTGGATTAAGGCGGTTGGCAGCAGTCTCTGTTCGGGCATAGGGTGCTTCACATTAGAATCCTCGCAGTCTACCTCTTGCATACTCCTACCCCCAAACCTTACAAACCGACCCCCCCGGGGGGGTGGGGTGGGCCCACCTAAAGTGAACTTTAAGGGGGTCCTATTTTTTTCACCCCGACCTCGCGCATTTTCTTGACTTTAACCACTATATGAACTTATGCATGTTGTATCACATCTTGTAGCCGATGTTTAAAAGGTTGAAAAATGGGAACTATTTGATCTTGTTGCCATGGTACAAATGGGGCTCTGATTGCCAAATTTTCATCACGATTTTCACCATTGAGATATTGAGCGAAACTATAATCGAAGAGTAAGAATTGCAGAAACTATTATATTGGTCCAAATATTGGAAATAATTTTTCATTTATTTTAAAATAGAAATATTACATTTGTGAGTGCATTTGGTGAAAATATGGGATGATCTAATGGGTAAAATTCAGGTGTAACTAATTCCTTAAATATATAGCAGGGTGAGGAATTAAAGAATACATAAGAAATGCTGTCGAGCTGAATATTTGGAATTGTTGATGCTAATGAATTTATTAATGTGTTCATAAATGATTTGAAAAGCTTGTAATATGTGATTCATAATTAATTATCATTGCTTTTTAAAATCACAGGGGTGAGCACCTTTAAAAAAAAAAGTATACAAAATAATCGAACGTGCGATGGACTTTGTAAATAGAGCATAACATGAACGAATGTCCTATTTACCTCAAGCAAAAAAGCAAAATGAAAGCTGAAAGTTACACTTTCCTATTCAAATTAATCTCAATTAAGCTAGTAGACTCAAATGTTTTCAATTTCAAAACATAGACCCTCCCTTAAATCTTGATTGTGTACAGTGGGACTAAAAAAGATCATAAGGTACCCCCTTATCTCAGGAAGAGTGCAGTTGTTTGACCTTATTGCAAATAATTTCCCAAAAGGGGCAAAAAATCCATACAATTTAATTTTATTAAATTTGAAATTAAACAATTGCAGCAACAGTAGGGACATCGCCTGCAACAACAAGTGGGACACTGTGTCCTCCGTATCGTCTTGAGCCAAAATGCAGAAAGAAAAATAAAAAATCCTTTTGCGCGAATGTAGTATAATAACAAAAATTACAGGGAGCTGGGAAAGAATATCTTCATTTTGAAGTCTCCTTGGTTTTAAACCGCTCCACAAAACCAGACAGAAAAAAAAAAGTAAATTCAGCCTATATTCTTGTTTCAAAAGGTTGTTTGGCGAGTCAATCTCCTCTCTAAATACTGCGCACAGAATGAATTCGTGTATGAACCAGGATGTGATCCATACAAATCGTCCAAACTGTTTCCGGTTTGCAATTGTATAACTGTCCTTCGCCTAACCTAGGGGTCAGTGGTTGTTGCAACTTGCCCCCCCCCAATCCCCCCTCAATTGTTCCCGTGCAAATTGCGATTGACATCGCAAAATGATTTAGGAAATATTTTTGCATCCTTTCAAGAAACTTTAGCTAAAGTGAGAGCACGTGTGGTCCAGTGGGGGGAAACTGCAGGATTCGTGATCATTGGTTGTGCGTCCGAGCCCGCGTGGCCAACGTGTTTGATCCCTGGGCAAGCAAGGACACTTATCTCGATTGCTACACTTCACCCAGGGGGTGTAAATGGGGAGCGGTTAGGGGTAATCATACTGTGCGCCATTATTAAATTGGCTGCCGAATTTTCAAATGTGAAAATGTGATTATCCTAGTGACCGCGGAATAAATGTAAAGTGCTTGAGACTTAATTGTATAAAGCGCTATATAAAGACTTGCCATTTTATTTAATTATTTTTAAATAAAAATCGGACCATCACCTTGACCGGTGGTAGGGTATAGTACGCCAAAGTTGAGGAGTAGGGGGTGGTGAAGCCTCCCTATACTTATTTACTATGTAAACTGAGTCCTTAGCGTAAAAGTTTTCACCTGATTGAGCGTAAATTTTGTTTAAGTTAAATTTTGTGTTTTTCTTTCTTTCTGGTGACCAAACAGTCGGGACAAATTGATTCTTTGTGTGTTACTTTTTAGCCAACATTGAAAATGTTATACTTTGGAAAATTAAATGATTTCACCGATTTTGGAGGGCGTCGCGTGCATTATGGCGTCATAGAAAGAAGCTGCTTGGAAGGTGGGTGCTTACTTGGTATCAATGCCTAGTAGAGACGCCTATGTATCAATGATATAATAAGATCAAGTTCAAGGGGTGGGTATAAGCAAATATATGGGTGGTTAAACCCACGTTAGGAGTGTTACAAAAATAGCCTTATTAGACATAGGTGTTATAGCAGCCTATAATATAGGCTGATTATAACACCTATGTCTATTCTTCTTATCGTGTCCCAACACTGTTGCTCAAATATGATCCAGCCAAGATGGGTACAACGTCTCACTGCTTCACTGATGGTCCGAAGTGGTCCTTTGTTTGTGCATGTTTGCTCCAGCAGTGGGCCCAGACCAAGAGGTGTTCCAGTGTCTGTGGGGCTGTTCCACAACACAGGTCGTATACTGATCTGCCTTCCAGTAGCCCCACTTTGCAAGGAAACCTTAGATCGGCCAGCAGTTCTGTTCTTCAATCTATTGAGGCATCGCCATTCAAGCCAATGAGGAGTCAGCTCCAGGTGGGAGATGATCACCAGGTTCAATTCCGATAGATGTTACTTGGTTGCTGGCAAGTTTTCTTCCACAGGCGACTCTCTAGCTCCTTAGAGACTGTTCGAGGTTGGACTTTGCTTAGAAACTCTCTCAGATTTAATAGGCGGTGGCAGCAGGTATATTTCAGACATAGGGTGCTTCACATTGGATACTTGGGACAGAGCTACGTCTTGCATGCTCGCTACGTACGACGGATGTTGGTGAGCAATTCCTGCTAGGACGTACAAATTTTCCGTTGGTGTTGGAAGGAGGCCATCCTGTTGAAAAGCCGGAAGGAGGCATTTAACGCTGATCAGCTTCTTGGCATGGGTTGAATCTTTCCCATACAGGGCAGGCATAATGCTGCCATGAGTACCACAGGGCAAGTGCCGTCGATCTTAGGTAAGTGGGCGAGCACCCATCTGGTTGCCAGTGAGTTTGGTCAAGAATGGTTTTGCCGGTGAAACAGACTTACTTTACTCTTCTCAATGTGGGTCTTCTAAGAGAGGTGCGGTCAAAGGTGACTCCTAGGTAGACAGGGTTTGGGTTATCACAGTGCTCCAGGGGATTCCAGACAAGGTAACTTTAAGCTGACGTTTTGGCTTCACGGTTTGTTGCGTAGATGGGAAAGCCCACGCCGTGGCTAGATGGATTGCACGAAGGTGGTTTCACTCATAAATAAGGAGTGAGTTCATCAAAGCTTTGGAGAGAGTCTCTCTTCAACAAACTGTGAAAGTCGGAATCTTGTGCACTAATTCCAAGTTCGTCTGCATAAATTTAAAACGACGGGTTCCTGCACTCCTAGGTTGGTCGTTGAGTTATATAGTTGAACAAGGAGAGGTGCAAGCACACTCCTTGTTGTATAGACCCATTCTTGAGCCTACGCCATCGGCTCTGCTTCGCTCATGCTGAACAAAGAACATCCTGGGAGCCAGCAAATCCACGGATAAGCTCAGGTCAAGCGATTGTCCTTGGTAATTTCCAGGATCTTATGGGTAGGCAATTCGTGATAACAGTGTCGTATGGTGCTGAGAGGTCGACGAAACACAGCTCCGGTTAACCATACCCTTCTCGAAACCACCTTCAATGTGTTGAGTTAGGTTGAGTAAGTCTTGGCTTGTTGTTGATTTGCCTGGCCGGAAAACCTGCCTGTTCTGGTACGAGGGTTCGTCTATGACAGGTGCAATACGATTGAGAGCAGGAGACGTTCAAGCGTTGTAGGTATGCTAAGGAGGGCTATAGGTTTTTAGCTCTTGGGATTGGATGGATCTTTCCCATGCTGTAGGAGTGTCATAACATGTGATTTCTCCAGTCTTTGGGAACCTGTGGGAAATAAGGCACAATTGTAGAGCTCAAAGAAGCCATTCCTTGCTACTGGCCACCAAGATTTCTTAGTTTGCTCAGTAGAGATGTTGTCAAGGACTACTGCTTTCCTGGTTGAAGTTTAGGCAATACCGGATTCCAATTTCGTCAGTTGAAGGGGCGAGTGAAACCAGGGTCAACACTATTACCGCTTTGGTTTAGTGTGATCTTCTTGGGTTTCGTGCTGCACTTGCCATTTTTAAAAGCAGTTGGTGGGCAACTTGGGTGTAACATTTGGCTTGCTGTGGAGGTTCTGGGGGATCCCCTCGGAGCTTTCGGATGGTTTATAGACATGCTTTCTTGCTTGATGGGTCATCTCGGTGGATTCAATTAAAGTGTTCCAGGTTTTGATCTTTTCGTGGGAGATCCTCTCTGAAACAACTGCTAAAGGTTAGGAAGTTTGTTCAGCGGAAAAAGGAATCAGCTTCAAACATGGGATATACTCTTGCTTCTTTGAATTCTCTAGCACCATTCCTTGGAAAGGCCTGGTTATATTCCGTCCTACAGCCTCTGGGTATGGATCTCCGTGCAGTCTTGTTAAAATAGTGGGCAAAATTTGTCCTAGTTATGGGGTTTTGGAGCAATCCTTTTCACGTTCTGATCCAGGTCAATAGTGAATCCTTGCCAGTCTGTTTTCCCGTAGTTAAAGCGGCGCTTAAAAGGGCACTTTGTTTGGCTTTAAGCAGCGTTGTAATTGGATACCGATTGGTAGATGTTGAGTTTGTTGGTGGAACAGGATCCAGAAAAATCTTGCTGCTCCAAAGGTTAGAGATGTTTTGCTAACCAAGCTAGATCAGGGTTCTAACCTCTCTTCCAGCGGGCACTATGAATGATGTCGGCAGCTTAGAGTCGTGAAGGAGACGTTGATGTTGACTGTCTATCCATTCTTAGACAGCTGTCCGTCTTTGTAGTTCTATTGTAGCCCCCATTGGGTACGTATGGCTGTTGAAGCGCCAATGAAAGAAGTGAGGTTTGGTGGGATTCCCAGGGTTGAGCTGGGGTGCTCGAAGTTATACTGATGGAGGTGTGTAAACGGATGAAACTATGAACAGATCTAAGCTCAATGGTGAGGACTTCGGAGGGTGTTATTCATCGGACATTGAGGTTGCTTCTCTTCGGTACCTGTTTCAACAAATTATAGCACTACTTCCTTATTGTCGATGTGGTATCTCGGTGGCAAGGGACCATCATGGTATGGTGGGCGGTGGTATATGATTCCTCTGTGGGTTTCCTGCAGACATAGGACATCGCAATGGAGGATTGTTACACAAATCAAGCAATGATGGTACTTTTGTCATGGAAAAACCCTCCACATTCAATGGCACTTAGTCAAGGCAGACTTAGAAAAGGCATGCGCTGATGTCTAGTCATGATATGGGTTTATACTAAGAAATGATGTTTGTTAATGGAAAAACAGTGTTTGGAGTGTCAGAGATGTTCGCGGTTCGCTCGCTGTTTTAACTTTGCTTCGCTACGCAGCTAAACAGGGAGACCACAGACGGTTCTCTACTTCTCCCCCTATGTCTAATCAGGCTAATTGTTAATACCAAATCTATTACTAGAAAGGGGGAAACCGTGTATTTATGAAAGCGGTCGGTAATTAAAATTGCATTAGTTGAATAGAGCAATAAAACAATCCAATGATATCCGAAATTGTAGCGATCTTTATGTTTTTTTATTAACGTGTTGTCATAATAATTGAGTCTCTCAAAACCGCTCCAACAGGCGAGTGTATGATAGCAAATAGCGAGAACCGCTGATGGAAGTTAGTTACAATACCCGAAATAAGCTGACAGTATCAATATCAAAGGGGATTACCATAACGCTTAATTTGAGCGTTGGTGTGAATCCAAATTTACGTATTAAATGGCTTTGTTTCTATGCCTACTTTTTAAATCCTGACTTATTTTGGACCAATCTGATGAATTAATCAGGCCTGGACTGTCATTAAAGTTTGTCACAAGTTTGGAGATGATAACCACACCGAGAAGAGAATGAACCGTGTGCGTGTCATTAGTCCCTCGAGGTAGTTGCCCTCTATTTCATGACTAACGCACGCCAAATGTTTCAACGCACTTTAGGGTCCACTTTCTTTCGTTCGTTCGTTTATGGCAATAGACCTAGCATTGGTAATATCTTTTAGTGGAGTGGATAGAAGGGGGGTAGGGGGTGGTCTCGTCCACCCACTGAAATAAATTTCTAATCCATGTCTCTATATCAGCAAAAATGCGAGGGGGTTAGAATTAGAAAAACGATTAGTTAGGTGTGTTATTTAAAAATGTCGAAAATAATGTCTCCCATATTATACCATTTAGTAATTTATGCAAATTAGGATCGTCATTACAGAAAAACATATCGTTTTCACCTTCCTTCAACAAACAAGGGAAAACACGAAATGTTGTTCCTAAGCCATTGTCAACTCTTGTCGATCACATTTCGTCGGCTGAATGCAAGAGCAACGTAAGTGACACTTTTGTGAAATTGAGTTTTCGTGAATTTGGAAAGAGAGGAGGTATTCGCGCAAAATTTCAAACTATGTGCGAGAATGTAAGTGATTCAAAAAGTTTTAATTAGATAAAGAAGCTAAACGTATGTGCAATGCGCTTGTTCCGAATGCACGACCAACGTAAGTGGACACTTACGTGGGTCCGTGCATTAAACAGTTCCCCCTTTTCAGTGCAAGAACCACGTAAGTTGGGCACTTACGGTGTCTTGCATATTAAACATATTGCCATCGCGTTTCAGTGAGACCAAAAGTAAGGGGCATTGCGTGGTCTTGGAGAAACACTTTTTTCAGTTGCAAGACCCCAGGTAAGTGGCACTTACGTTTGGTCTTGCATTTTAAACAGTTTTGCTCAGTTTCAGCTCTATACTGTGCGTAATTATGGACACACCACTATAGAAGCCAAAAGAAACACAAAAATGTTCTTCTGTAAAATTAGTCAAAATGCACTCGTTGGTCTTGCATTCAGCCGACGATTTGTATTATTATCTTGCTTCGGATCCAAGATAGCAGCCAACATGGCCGCTCAAAGATCTGTAATAAAAAATATGAATTCCTGTAACCGGTAATATGTAATTGCTATAGTCATTTATAATTATAAATGAAGTAAGATATGTATGTCTTTGACCATTAGGAAACCTCATATCTATCTTTTTGTATTATATTTAATTCTAAAATTCAATGCAACGGCCAATTTCTCCCCTTCCAGAATCTTTTAAACCCAGAAAAAGGTACCTTTTTGTTAACATTTAAGATGGGGGCCAATATGGCCACATTCAAACCAATTTACAATTATAATATTGAGTGTGTGGGTTGTGTGTGTAATTAGCCTGTTGGGTTGGGTTTTGTTCCCCCACCCCCACCCCAAGCTGAGTGTTTTGTGTCCTAGATGTAATGATTCTTTAACCTTTAGCTACATCTAAGCACAATTAATCTTCAAAGTAATTAATTACAAGCTCTGCATTGGCATTTCCTATTGGTATACATTTTGTTCGTATTTGTTTCATTTCAATAGCTTGATCAAGAAGATTTTGTATGGTGGTAATACATTAATCCATTTAGCGAGGCAGATGTCTACAAAAGTGGGTCCCCCGTCACCCGCGGTTGTAAGGTACATATATATGAGCCGCGTAAGTAACAGCCCTGATAGTACCATCACGAGTTATCGCCCCTTTTTATCATTTCGTTCTTCGGATTACGCATTTAGCATTGCATAAATCTTATATTACGATTGAGTTCGGTGACACCAATCCAGTACGTTAAAGGGGGGTTCCATTTGAAGCCGTCTGTATTGTCTATATTTTGCCTTTTTTTCCCTTCCGAGTAGACTCCGTCCTGTCTGCTCAGATATATGGTAAACGAGCAAACCTCGCTCAACAGTTATCTATTTGCCAAGGTATGAATCTATGGGTTACGTTGCGCGTCTGTTGTTGAATTGCAATGCTAAGATCGTTTCAAAGAATTTATCGATGATGTCATCCCTATTAATATTTGACGTGGCTTATTTTGATTGCATGTTGTGTTTATATATCAGCCAATATCACTGGTTACACGATGTAAATTACGTCCATTATCCATTACCTCTTACATAACACATGACATTTTACACACTCACCATTGACGCTCCCACAACATCGACCTGTTGCGTTTCACACTACATAGGACGTCTATATGATAATAAGGATAACACATCTTGAAATATCTCAAAATGAACCACCCATTTTGTTTTTACTTTGTCCTTTGTGTGTCTATTTCTATCTGTATGCTTCTTTCTTCTCTTTCATCCTCTGATGATCTCTCTCCTCCCCTCTCTCTTATCTTTATCGCACTCAGTTTCTGCTTTTTCTCAATCTCATTTACGCAAAAACAATCACCATCTTTATGACATTTCACACTAAGACTAAGCAATGAGCTGTGTCATATTAAGTGCATTAGGTCTTCTGCTCTTCCGTTGGTGCATAAGGCCTGAAAACCACTGTGCCATTGGTATTTTGAACAAAAGTCATGGTCAATTTGGACATCAATTAATACAATTATATACATTGCTGAATTAAAAATTCAAAAAGGTACTCCACTTCGATTTAAGGGGCAAAACAAATTTTGAATAGTGGCACCAAAATGTTTATTTATGCTAATTAGTATAAGCGACTGACAAATCTACAATTCTTTCCTAAGTAATACTTTTGAGCGCTTGCAAAGGAAGACAATAGGTTTGTTTGTATTGATTTTATTGCATCCTTCAGGCTACAGTATAGTCGACATTTTGCTGATTTGGAGTAGTAGATGTCCCCATTTTCTGATTATATTTTTCATTAGAATTTGCCGTCATTACATACCCGATGGCCCATCACATATCGAATGCAGGCCAGGACTCTTTCAACTAATTGACGGACCTACCCTGTCTGACGTGACTCGTTGGGCTGTTTTAGAAACACTGGCCGTAAGGGCTGAAAGTACACCCTTTTTAATGTCAATAAATAGTAAGTACGAACATTTTTATTTATTCATTTAGACTCCAATATAATATGTTTATTACATGTGCAACGATATTCTTTTGGATTTTAAAGATTAAGCAAGAAAAAAATCCAGACCCTCCCAAGTGAACAAAATGATTTAGTTAAGAAATATACTGCTTTCGAATAATACCAATAATTATTTTTTGACCTTTTTAACGGTTTTTTTTTACGTAGTAGATTTCTCACATTACTCCAGGAGAAAACTTAACCCGTGAGAGCAATGACACGTAGTGCAATCTCTTTCCGTACTTTCTATAATTATTTTGACAGTATCTTTTACCATTCATGGTAGGTAATCGCAGTATGTGAAGAAAGGAATGTTTGACGCAGTGGAATTTTAAAGATTTCAACGAATAAACGTTCATTTTTTTTTTGTAAAAAGCGAGTTTTTTGAAACCCAATCTCCCGGTAAATGCAAGACACGCAAATTGGTTGTCCTATATCATGGAAGATTTTCTGATGATATAAGAGATATAATTCCCAACAGCAATGTCGACGTTAATATTTAATAACAAACCAGTGAGCGTATAAATAAATTAGATTTCAGCGAAAGGTTAAACAAGAATATTTATAATAATGAACACGGATCCCAAGTGGAACCGTTATTAACCAAAACGCGATGAGATCTGAGATACTCTTGGTGAAGATGATGGTAAAAACCTTAACTTTCATCGCCGTCTTTGAACAATTACGTCTTTCCGGTATCTTTTTTTACCAAATATATCAAGGGTTTCCTCTTCATAGTGTGGTCTTTCTAACATTTATATGCTAGGCTCCAGTGGGAATCCTATAGTCAATTTTCACCATCAGACCATAAGCCGTTTAAATAGTATGTTCACAAATAAGACAAGGTTAACGAAGGGGTCCGGAATTTACCTGTCGCGTAAGCATCATATTTAGAGATAACATTTGACCCATGTCTCTCATAATAGTTTTATCAACCCTCGTCTTACCCCCCCCCCCCCCCCCCCCCAA
The DNA here is from genome assembly GCA_023653785.1 of Ophioderma brevispina. Taxonomy (NCBI): domain Eukaryota; kingdom Metazoa; phylum Echinodermata; class Ophiuroidea; order Amphilepidida; family Ophiodermatidae; genus Ophioderma; species Ophioderma brevispina. Next base: position 23,848 of record JAMKCH010007309.1, on the reverse strand, counting down.
AAAAAAAAAAAAAAAAAAAACACACAAACAAACACACACACAAAACAAAAAAATCGGGAAGGGGAGCAAAAATGGGAAGGGAGAAAAGGGAGAAGAAGAGAAAAAGAGAAAGAAAAGAGGGGAAGAGAGAAGAAAGGGGAAAGAAGAGAGGGGAAGAGGGGCGAAGAGAAAAGGGGAATGAGAAGAGAAGGCGGGAAGACGAGAAAGGGAAGGGAGAAGAGAACAAAAAAAAACGAGAAAGGAGAAGGGAAAATGTGAAAGAGAATAAAAAGAAAAGGATTGTAGCTTCAACCGATGTTAAATTTGTGCTCTGAAACATTACTTTTTAACCTTCTAAGATGGCAAAACCCAGGAGCCCACCCGTGTAGACCTTCGCGGCAAGACGCTCGCACATTAATCATCCCCGCAAGCTGGTACAGGAATCGGGAAACCTCTTGAGTCTTGCCACAGACGGCCAGGTCTGTTAAAACTGTGAAAGCGAAAAATCCGATTCATCTCAACCTTTGGAATTAAGCATTCTGGGTGACTCTCTTTAGTTCTAGTCTACTATTTTTCCATCGAAGATGGTATTAAGTCGGAGTGGATAAAAGCCACAACATTGCAAGTTACCCTAGCATATGTGCAGCAAGCAATTGCCAGAATATCACAGTCATACAGAATTGGGTAGTTGTCTCATGTAGCAGTACAAAGTCCTCTGGTTCCAATCATTTTAAGAATTAAGGACATGGTATATGTCTACAAGAAAATTAATTTACATTTCCTAAGCAGCTAGAAACAAAACTTTTGATTGGATGACAGCCTACCCATCACAGTGGATAACTTCCCTGTTCATTGACATGTAATGGATGATCTGACCCATGGTCATGAGAGTACCACTATGTGTACAATGCCCAGATAACACACACTGTGAGTTACAATATGCTCATCAACCAAGGGCACAGTTCAGTGGGTTGTATTTGTACATTCATTGATATGATCTGATCTGGTGTATTCTAGGTATCATATATCATACACAAAACTCAGGGTGTGTTTTCTAAACACACTTGTGAATGAAAGCTATTGAACTGTGCCATAGGAGTTGATACTTCATTGCCTCATAGTGACAAGCGTTGTTTTAAGACCTGTTTCCTGTAAGTTTGAATTGTTAAAATATTTAGGATCTATTTGATTGATAAACTACCCACAATGTTCCACATTGCTGAACAAGATAAGGAAAATTCATAACAGGGGGCACTCACCTAAGAAATGGATATGGCTGTAAGGCTGGTGTTTCCAAACCCATGGCATCAACCATACTGATGCATGAGTATGGTTGATGCCTGAAATATATACTGTGGTTATATAATCTCTCTCTAATATGAGAGGGTTTCCTATGATCTCAGGTATTTACACTAACATATTAAGTACTAACATCCTCGCTAAGCGATGGTTGTAATTTTAAAAGACTATTCTTGTTATTACTACAACCAATAAATAATATTTCAAAATCTCTGAGCCTTTTATCAGACAACGGTTAATGGATTATACGTGTCATTGAGTATTATGTAATTGTATCATGTAACTGGTATAAGTTTCATTTTCCCTGCAACTAATAATTATTACAGTAATGCAGTTTCCTTTTTAAATTAGCCCCATACTCATCATTACGTCCCTACTCTCTGTTGTAATATAGTTTGATGTGTGGTAATAAACCCCTTTTTTTTCTTTTGTGAAGGATTAATTTTTGAAAACATAATTGCATTGAAGGTCTACTATTGCACGTTGACCATGAAGATTAGATTTCTATTTGAATTTACCATTATTATACTAACAATATCCATTATACTGGCTTCGTTTTAATAAAGCAGGAAATCTCACTGATGGTAATAATAATAATCTTGCAGATGGGTTATATCACAACTCCATCCAAGTAAAATCAAAATAAAACACACTTCAAACAGATTGTAAATAGAAGTAAATTCCAGCTTCGATTTATTTTTCAATTAGCTGCTTTTTTCCGTTCAGCAAGAATATTATGAGACAATGAGTTCAAAATGATGTATCCGGTGAGTATTGTCTATATTTAAATTGTTCAACCTATCAAATACAGTCATCACAGATAATTTGTAGCGTCGGAAATTATGCTGTAAAGTTATATAAAATATTTGTTTTAAAATAACAACAGTAACACATACAGTTAACAGTTACGGTGAAACTTTAATTATTCATTAGTTTATAATGACCTCTTAATATAATTTAAATGAATTGATATTCATATCCTTTGTAATTCTAGTGGATTATCTTTAATTTGCATAAATTAATATTCATATCCTTTGAGGGTATAAAGCGCAAACAAAGGATAACGAAATTTCCCCCTAACGTCGGAATTAGTGCATAAGAATAGAGAATTTCCCCTTTATCCACACCTAAGAGAGTAATAATAATAATAATAATAATAATAATACTAATAATAATACTAATATTAATAATAATAATAATAATAATAAAAATAATAATAATTTCATTTTCGCGTATCACGTTTTAAGGCAAAACATTTTAGCCATTTTTTATTTAAATTTTACAACTTTCAGATTAACAATTGTTGATGATTTTTTAATCATACGGTTCGTTTCCGAGAAAATCAGCCCCCCCCCCATGCACCAACGGGACGGTCCCCCTTCAAATCCATTTTATTCCTAAGATTTAAAAAACCGTCGTTTTAATGGTTAACTATTAATATTAACAAAGTATCGAATAGGACTTTGCAGTATGCCTTATTGCTTCTACCATCAGTTACTTGATGGGGCGTATGTAAAAGTGCCAGGCTCTCACGTCAAGCAGATAACACAATTGACATAAATCGGAACAAGCACCTTTAAATCAATAAGCCCTATCAACCTATCAACATGCTATTCTTACATCGTATCCCATTCTGTGAAAAGTGGCACAATTGGTATCGTACCTCTCCAAGAATATTAGCCATATCTCTGGTAAAAATGATCATTTGTGTTACTTTTAGCCACAATTGAAAATTTCTTATACGTTTGTACATAAAACTGATTTCACCAATTTTATTATGACATCATAGAAGTATGCTGCCTGGAATGTTGGTGCTAATTTGGTATCAATGGATAGAAGAGACTCGCAGCAGGGGTGTCATAGCTATATCCATTGATACTACTATCAAGTTCATGGGGTTGGGTATGGGGAACCTATGGGGGAAGGTTATAACCCCTCGTTAGACGTGTTACAAAAATGGCCTGGTTAAACGAGGGTTAGCACGCGTGTTATAACACGCTCTATTGCTCAATATCCAAAGCTAGTACTAAAGGGGTCTTTCTAAAGACTGTGTGGCAGGAGATATAGTCCTCCGGGCTCACAGTCCGGGAACAATGGTGAACAATAGGGCAATCGATTCAGTTTACTCTTCACGTAACATTAGTTTCACGCTTTATTCCGTTGTCGTCTATGGAGCCCGGACTATGATAGCTACCGGACTATGATTACTTTCACAACGGTCATGTCAGTAAAATTCCGCTAAATTTGCCTTAGTTGTAACTAGCGCAGTAAACAATCAAAAATTATCTCCGAAATAATAGTGCTTTTTATATTGTTTTATTACCGTATTGTCAAAATAATTGAGTCTTTCAAACAGCTGCAGCAGTGCGATTGTGATAGCAAATACCGAGAACCGGTGATGGAAGTAGTCTAAAATAACCGGAAATAGTTGACAGCTATCAATATCAAATGGGATTACATATCGTTTAATTTGAGCGTTGGTGAAATCCAATTTACTTATTAAATGGCTTTTGTTTTATGCTGCTCTAACTATCCTGATATATTTTTGGACCAATCTGATGAATTAATCAGCACGGGCTGTCATAAAGTTGTCACAAGTTAGGAGATGATAAACACACCGAGAAGGGAATGAACATTGTGCGTGTCATTAGTCCCTCGAGGTAGTTGCCCTCTATTTCATGACTAACGCACAAACAAAGCTCTCCATTGACGCCTGTATAGTAGATTCTAGTGACAAGTCACCGGCGCTGAATTCGCGCATGTGTAGTACATTCGGGTGACTGACCTAAATATACACACAATCGAATGTGTGTACATTGTACGTGTCATGCAAACCATGCTTGACCGCGCCCACAAACACGTTTCCGCGCTTATAATTATGACAGCAATCAACTTGATACTCCAATTGCAATTCCCAGTTCAAACTTGGTTCCACTGCCGGAAAATAGCCATGCATATTTCCATTGTCACCTTATTTAAAGTGAATGTCACCTTGCAATGATGACACTGTGGGTTCAGGAATGATCTAAGTAATACCGACACAGATAGTACATCTCACTAGTCACATTATATCGCGCATAATCTACGATTATTTAGGAGTACTTTTTCAACCCTCGATTTCCGGGATTGACTCATGGCGCAACGTTACAAACATAAAATAAACACCAACACTCAACAACGGAAAGTCTTATTTAAATTCTGTTTTCAGCTTCCGATAGCCGAGACCATACCGGATTTTCCCATTATCATCATGATCATTGCGCATATAATTTTGACAAGCTGAGGTTTAAAAAGTCTCTCGAACGTCGTGAACATACATTGAGGAATTTCCAAAATCTCCCCAAGCTGTATCAGAAATATGACGTCACCATTCAGTAATGAGAGTAATGAGCGGCGCTCTTCATTTGTAAATTGTATTGAAAGAAGTGTGTACGTGTAACGCACTCAAAATGTTTCAACGCACTTTAGGATCAGTATTATTTCGTTGTTTGTTCCTTTGTTCTAGCTTGTTCCAAATGGTAGCATGTGGAATTTCAATAAACAGGTTGATGGGCTACATTGCATAGGAGTGAAAGACTTTGTCTAACTTCCCCCAGTAATGTGAAGGAATGTTAACAGGCATATTAGGGGAAGAATTCAGCAATGTCCTTGCTTCCATTGATCAGTGCTCACAAACTGAAAGGCGCTTTGAACTTCTTGGTAACTCGTTCGCTGGACAAGAAAATTATGTCGTCGTTGGGCAGGAAAAACCTCATGTGCATTTGACCTCTAAGAGCAAAACCTCGTATGTGCATTTTCGGTAACACTGACAAAACGACCTGTTTGGGGATATTGTCGTTTTGCAAAGTATCGCAAAATACTTAAAATAGATCTTACGTACTTCTTTAAATATCTCCTCATCATTTCCAACAACTTACTTAATTTGACCAAACACTGGACAATAGGTTGATTTGTCCATGTTACCGAAGTTGCACATAAGAGGTTTTGCATTTGACCTTTCAAATTACATATGAGGTTTTTACTGCCCAGCGACGATGTGTATTTGAATTGAACTCTAAAATCTAAACCTCATATGCAGCAAAGAAGGGCAAATGACAAAACCTCCTATGTAGCAAATTGATGCTGAAATTCACAGGAGACACAAAAAATGAACGCTTGGTTGAAAACAGTTCATTTTATTACACACAGTGTTTGAAATGGACTACTATTTTTCTCTGTTATTTCTGCCTCAAATTTAGGTGACCAGAAATTACAGGAAAAATAGTATTGGGCCCCTTTTTCTGCATAATGAGGTTTTGCATTTGACCTTTGAAGTTACAATATGAGATTTGCCCTACCCAGCGATGAAGTTCACGTTACTATGGCTCTACGAGTAAACAAACTGGTTTCAGCCTCTTCGTTTCTCTTTCACTGCTTGATAATATGCCCCCTTCCCTTCCTTTTTCTTCTGATTTTTTTTTCAATTATCTTCTTTAAATTTATTGCCATAGACCACGTATTGTGATACGGTAGAAAGTGTTTAATGTTTAAAAATATTTTTCAATGTGTCTTGTCTAATACTTCACCATTCTTTCCCCTTTCTGGCTACATAACACAATTACTATTATCTTCAATTTAATTACTACAAACCCTGCATTGGCATTTCATATTGGTACACATTTTGTTCGTATTTGTTTTCACTTTCAATAGCTTGATCAGACGATTTTGTATGGTGGTAATACTTAATCCATTTAGCGAGGCAGATGTCTACAAAAATTGGGCACCGTCCCCACCTGGTGTAAGGTACATATGAGCCGCGCAATAGCAGTCTGATAGTACCGTCACGAGTTGTCACCCCTTTTGTCGGGTCGCTTTGAAACCACTGCTCTCAAATTGCGAAGGAGTCTATTTCTATATCTGAAGGCAATTTCATTAAATGTTTTTCTTTTAATGAAACACGATCTACCGTCCTACTATTATTTTGGAGTTTTTAGTGTTGGGTGTGTAATGCGATGCAATTTCATAGACCAAGAATAACTCATTGCAGGTTTTATGGCTGAAAAAGCTTTTTTGATTTTAGTCTCTGCCAAGAAGATGGCTGGGAAATGGGAGTTTTTGTTAAAACTTGCAGGGATAGATATGGGGCAAACCTTTTTCCTATTTTCCTTTATTTGAATTGAGAAAGGTGTAACCTACGTTAATTAAAGCTTATCACTGGGGATTCAGTTTTAACACATTTTGCGCCATTGGGCGTTTTTTCCTATTTTTCTTTTTCTTTCTTCTTTTAAATGACTTGAAGAGTTTTACGTAGGCCTACATCAATTAAAGCTCGTAACTTAGGGATGCAGTTTTCAATATATTTTAACGGGGTCCAATTGGGCGCCTTTTCTATTTTCTTATTTGAATGACAGGAAGGGGGTTGTAACCTATGTTAAATTTAAAGCTTAAACCTGGTGATTCAGTTGTAGCACATTTTGCGCACAATTGGGGCGCTTTTCTATTTTCTTTATTTGAAATGACAGAAGTTTACGTGCATCAAATTCGCAGTCCGTTACACATTTTGCGCCCCGTTTTAACACATTTTGGCCCAAATTGGGCGTTGTTCTGTGTTTCTTTAGTTGAAATGACAGAACAGTTTTTTACGTACATTAAATTACAGCTCGTAACTTAGTGATTGCAGGTTTTTAACCTATTTTGCGCCCATTGGGCGCCTTTTCTATTTTCTTTATTTGAATGACACAGGAAGGTGTCAACCTACGTTACATTACAGCTTTATAACTTGGGGATTCAGTTTTACACATTTTTGCGCCCACTTGGGCGTTGTTTTTCTATTTTCTTTATTTGAAATGACAGGAGAGTTTGTACGTATATTAAATTAAAGCTCGTAACTTCGTGATGCAGTTTTACAATATTTTGCGCCCAATTGGGCGCCTTTTCTATTTTCTTTATTTGACATGACAGGAAGTTTAACTAACCTTAAATTAAAGCTTATAACTTGGTGATCAGTTTTAGCACAATTTCTGCCCCAATTGGGCGCTTTTCTATTTTCTTTATTGAAATGACAGAGAGGTTACGTCATCATGCAGTCTTTACACATTTTGTGCCCAGTTTTCAACACATTTTGCGCCCAATTTGGGCGTTTTTTTTCTATTTTCTTTATTGAATGACAGGATTGTTTTACGTACATCAATTAAAGCTTTTAAACTTAGGATGCATTTTTTTTACATATTTTGCGCCAATATCTGTTCTATTTTTTATCTTTCTTTTTCTATTTTCTTTCATTTGAAATGACAGGAGGTGAACCTACTTAATAAGTTTACACTATGTGAGGTCAAAGGGCACATACCAAGTTCAAAGGTCAACGGGAGTCAAGTGTAAACAAGTGATGGTTTAATCAATCTTATACTCACATGTATCAAACTCTACTTTAAATCAGTTATATTTCTTTTATCCATGTTTCTGTAATTAAAGTGCACTTCAAACTAGAAAACCATCTAATCCTCGTTAAAAAGGCTTTTTTTAATGTTGTGTCTTAATTGCGTGTAAAATATATATGCCTGGCGACCGACAGGTTTTTTTTTGTTAAAATACTTGTTATCCATAACTGATAACTGTTCTTCGGATTACGCAGTGGGGCATTGCATTAATATCTCTATATTACGAGTGATTTTCGGGACAACCAAGCAGTAAAGTTTAAACGGGCTCCATTTGAAGCCATCTGAATTGACTATATTTGGCATTTTTCCCTTCCGAGTAGACTCCGTCCTGTCTGCGTAGATATATGGTGAATGAGCAAACCTCGCTCAACAGTTACCTATTTGCCAAGGTATGAATCTATGGGTTACGTTGGCGCGACTGTTGCAGAATTGCAATGCTAACATCGTTTCAAAGAATTTATCGATGATGTCATCCCTATTAATGTTTGATGTGACTTACTTTGACTGCATGTTATGTTCTTTTATTGGCAAATATCACTGGTAATATAATGTACATTACGTCTATCAATTATCTCTCACATAATAGTCCAATTTTACATACCATTAACGCTCCCACAATATCGACCTGTTGCTTTTCACAATTACACAGGATACGATAATAAAGATATCAAATCTCGCAATATCTCAAAACGAACCACCAACTTTTTTAATGTGTCCTTTGTGTTTCTGTTTCTCTCTGTTTGCTCCTTTCTCCTCTTGTGTCCACAGATGATTTCTCCCCTCTCTGTCTCTTGATTCCTATTTTTGGGGGGAGCGGGTAGCGCAGCGGTTCTTCCCTCGCTTTACACCACTGGGGTCCCAGGTTCGATCCCCGGGTCGGGCATGAGGCTTTACGTGTAATTGGTTTCCAGTCCAAGCTCGCTCTCGAAGGTTTTCTCCGGGTGCTCCGGTTTCCTCCTGCTTCTAAAACTTGAATTCCTTCTCCATCCTTGTCCTAATTTGATGTATGTGGTTTCGGTTGATGTTTGTGTGAATGTTGCAATTGGCGCTGTATTAGCTGCTGCCTCAAAGTTGCATTGTTTCTGTAAAGCGCTGTGTTCTTTGTAGAGCGCTATATTAAACGCTTAATATTATTATTATTATTATTATTATTATTATTATTATTATTATTATTATTATTATCGCACCCTTTTTCTCTTTTTCTCTATCTCATTCAGGCACAAACAATCAATATTTTGGACATTTCACACCAAGACTCCGCAATGAGCTGTGTCATATTAATAAGTGCATAAGGTCTTCTGGACTCCCATTGGTCCATGGTGGTGGTGGTGGGGGGGGAGATTCTGGTAATGCAAATAGACAAATGCCTTACCTGAAAAAGACACTTTGATTGTATATCAAAAACAATTTAAAAAAAAAATCTGTGTCTTGAAAATCACCTTTGGTAAATCGTTCTCTATATAATTTACACTGGCTCCAAGAGAATCATTGCCAGTGCTTCTGACGAAACTACAGTTCTCACCTAGGTGATACGTTTGAGCGCTTGCAAGGGAAGACAACTTATAGACTTGTATTGCTTTTGTTGCATCCTCCAGCTACAGTTTGTCGACATTTTGCTGATTTGGAGTAGCAGATCTCCTCGTTTTCTGATTATATTTTCGTTAGAATTTGTCGGTATTACATACCCGATGTTCCATCACATATCGAAGGCAGGATAGGATTCCTTCAACTAATGTCATCATTTACGGATTGACACGCCCTTCACGTGACTCGTTGGGCTGCTTTAGCAAGGGTTGGTACATTTACTGCACCCACTTTGCCTGCTCCTAGTCGAATTCAGCAGCCTTGACGGAATAAAGTGCACGTGATACTGTACTTTATTCCGTCAAGGCTGCTGAATTCAACTGGGAGCAGACAAAGTGGGGTCACAAAATGTACCAACCCCTTTAGCAACACTGGTCGTGGCCGTAAGGGTTGATTTTACACATGTTTTTAATGTCAAGGGATATCACTTTCTACTAAGTACTAAGTGCTAGCACTTGTATTCATTTATTCGGACTCCAAATACAATACGTTTATTACATGTGCAACGATTTTTTTAAAAGTTTAAGCAAAACAATTCCAGACCCTCCCAAGTGAACACAATGATTTAGTTAAGAAATATACTGCTTTCGAATAATACCAATAATAAGTTATTTTATTAACTTGTTTAGGTTTTTTACGTGGTAGATTTCTCACATTACTCCAGGAGAACACTTACCCCGTGAGAGCAATGACACGAAGTGCAATCTCTTTCCGTACTTTCTATAATTATTTTGACAGTATCTTTTACCATTCATGATAGGTAATCGCAGTATGTGAAGAAAGGAATGTTTGACGCAGTGGAATTTTAAAGATTTCAACGAATAAACGTTCATTTTTTTGGTAAAAAGCGGGCGAAATGAAATCCAATCTCCCGGGAAATGAAAGACACGCACATTGGTTATCCTATATTATGGAAGATTTCCTGATGATATAAGAGATATAATTCCCAACAGCAATGTCGACGTTAATATTTAATAACAATATCTAAATAAATTAGATTTCAGCGAAAGGTTAAACAAGAATATTTATAATAATGAACACGGATCCCAAGTGGAACCGTTATTAACCAAACAAGATGAGAGCTGAGACACTCTTGGTAAAGATGATGGTAAGAACGTAACTTCTATCACCGTATTTGAACAAAACCTATTTCCAATATCTTTTCTTTTTACCAATTACCAAGGGTTTCCTTAAACATGTTAAAGGAATCATCAACTTTTCATAGTGTGTTCTTTCTGACATTTATATGCTAGGCTCCACTGGGAATTCTAGTCAATTTTCACCATAAGCCGTTTAAATAGTGTGTCCGCAAATAAGACAAGGTTAACGAAGGAGTCAGGGGTATACCTGTCGCGTAAGCATCATATTTACTCATATAGAGCACAATATTTAACCTATATCCCTCATAACATGCATAATAGTTTAATCTACCCTCGTCTTACTAGTGGATACTATCCCACTTCGAATTTTCCTCATTTTAATTTATGGCGAAATACCCATCGATGCACTTTTTGTGCTAGATGTATCTATTGTTTTCGGCGTGCATTATTTTTCAAGAATGCAATAGTGCCTATCAAATAATGCACGGGTCATCAGATAATTCACGCGGGTCACCACAAGTCTAGTAGAAACTAGAAATACCCCGTCAATCATTTGATATCGACTTACAGCTCAATATCAAATATTATTGTCTGCATCGTATATACCCTCCAAGAACTTAGTATCTACAATCTATGGTGTCATATTTGTCAGACCTCGCCACAATGCATTCGTTATGATAATCGTACATCACCTTATGGGTCCGTGCAGACAGCCGGAGAGCTTGCAATTATCCTGACGGATGCACTGGGCTAAGTCCTTATCCTACATGTCCTAACCATAGGTGATTTCCAGAAGCCGTCCAATTTGCTGCTGATGCACTCTGCGTAGCGTTGGCACTCGGCAGCACTTTTGACGGTTTCCGTAATACCTGAAATATAAATTTATGAATGAAAAGTGGAATACGGTCACTATGTTTAGCTGGAATCGCTTAGCCGATTGGATTTCCTAGAAGTTCCGTTGATCAGCTTCTCAGTCAACTTTGATATTTCCAAATCCACCGAGTGCCTCCAGATGGATTTTTCACATTTTTAACAGTCACTTCCGGGAGTCACTTTCAATACGAAGTATATCATTTTTGCAATCATCAAGGTATGTATAATTTTTCCTGGAGTAATTTGATGCGAATTTGCTAACGGAAATAATAATTAGGCACACAATTAGATATATGAACCTTAACGCCTGTGATTGGCACTTCAGAGTTGACAGTAAATTGCCATAAATTTCGCCCAAAGGGTACCCATTTATGTATTATAGTATGTGTACTGCCATGAAAAAAACACCCATACATTTTAGATTTGGGCGTAATATTCCAATGTTTATTTTGCATGCGAAGTGACTTTGTAATTCGATTTTTAATAATTTGTTTACGTTGTTACCCTAGAATTTATTCTTGTAGTGTACGAAAGAGTAGATTTTCAAAGAGTAGACATTTCAAAAGGAACTTTGTTTTAGTTCATTCTTTATATAAACTTCAAAGTCAAGTGTGATAAATTATTGAATAATTTTGTAGGCCTACAATTTCAAAACGAGACTGGTTCAATTTTCGTAATTGTATTTTGTAGTATCATATCAAAGTAGCTGTTGCAGAACGAGCTTTTTGAATTCATTCATTATGCACATGGCTACAATGTGCCGCATTTTGGTGAATGATTTTTAGGCCAATAATTACAAAATCAAAAAGAAGCAGTCTCATTCAAAATGGCGCCCATTTTAAAATAAATTATGAGCTTTTAATTTTAAAAGTCAAATGCACATAGGAGGTTTTCCTGTCCAGAGACGAATTGCAATATTGACGTTGTGTATGTATATTGCGGGTGTTTTGTTGTAGGCAAGGTAATGGATAGTTTGTGCGCTTCGAGGTGCATTGATTACGTGAGCACGCTAATATTTTATTTGGAACCGAGGGGAACCGAGTCCGCTAAAGTATCCAGGGTAATGTTCATTTTTAACCTGTGGCCACGAATATCGCCGGGGCCCGAAATTCTAGCCCACAGACACTACCCCTTCTTTTTTTCGGCCATTACTACAATGCACTTAAGTGCTGATCGCCTGATCTAGATGCTAAGCGAGTGGACCTTTTGTTAAAGGACATCGCCGGATAAGGAATGATGGACGACCTCTATAGTTTTTTTCATGAGAACGGATGAACTTGAAAACGTTTGACATAATAAAGCGACACGCTACAAGTTTACCTTTTGCTGGTTTTAAAAAAAAATCCCACTACCTAAAGTCTGGTTTTATGTAAATTTATAATACTTGCTTCAATGGACAATTAAAATTCCATATTTGAAGCCTTTCCAACCCAAGCCACAATGCCGCGTGCAAGGATGTCCGCCTATATTATTTAGCAACATATTATGTGAGTGGCGTTCTGGGTCTTGGGGGGAAAAGACCTCATTTTTGCATTTTTGTTTTATGGGGGGCGGAACACTAAATGGAATTGACAAAAAAAAACAACGAACTTTTTACCATACAAAACATACAATATCACTAATGGTAAGGCATGCTAATATACCAAGGGCTCTGTTCAGTAGCCTGGGATGAGCACATGTTAACAAACAGTGACCATGCCGGTTATGGGTATCATAAATCATAATAAAATACAGGGGATGCTTTGCTCAATACAATGGTGAATGAAAGCTACTGAACTGCGTCATGGGACTTGTAATTATATTAGCTCATAGTGTAGTTAACTTGCTCATGATATAAATAGCGCGGTCATGGGCCATTGTGTTGTATTCCAGAGTCTGCTTGGTGTGAAGACGATTACATAATCCAAATCTTATCAGCATAAGCTATACATGTATTTGGGTATTGTTATAAAGGGCTGCCTCATGTAGCCTCTTTGTAGCGTATGAAGGACAAAAGGTCTATCTATAGGCGTCACTTACAAGCTCCACGACAAAGTGCAGCTATGCAACATCTTCCTGTTTCTTCATATAAGTAATCAATGGTCATTGAAATGGAGGCATGCTCTAAGCTTTGCTTTTTCCAGAGAGCATGATATGCCCCTGAAGTTTCTCAGACTTTTCTCATTTTTTCTTGATACAAGTGTATTTTGGGGATAAAAAATACCTTGCGTACATGACAAAGTAGTTGTCAAACACCAACTCAAAATTGATGGTGAAATATAACTATTATGATTATAGAGGGCCTCCTTCTCTCCTTATCCGGCGATGTCCTTTGAAAGAACCCGAAACAGGCACTAGGATGTCGGTATCGCAATTTGCATATCGCTGGACACCGCTAATCAGAGGTAGACGTTTCATATAGAAGTCCCATGGATGCAAATGAGGTATTACAATTGATTCCGTCATGCGCAGTATGTGTTGTGCAGTAGCGTTTGACGGAATGAATGGCAATTACTCATTTGCATCCATGGGATTTTTATATGAAACGTCTACCTAATCAGAACGGTAAGCTTCTAAGAGATTTTGGCCAGAAATTATGCTCCAGGACCAGCAGCTCCAGGACCATATGCTCCTGGAGCAGTGGTCCTGGAGCAACTGGTCCTGGAGCATATGGTCCTGGAGCATAAATAATCTGGAAAATCAGGACCATAATTATGCTCCAGGACCAGCTGCTCCAGGACCATATGCTCCAGGAGCATATGGTCCTGGAGCAGCTGGTCCTGGAGCATAATTTCGGGCCAAAATCTCTTAGAAGCGAACGGTAAAGGTAGACAAGGGTGGATTTTTATTAATCTTTCCTTGGCGATGGTCAGCATACGTAAGCATTGAAGAAATATGCGCGCTTAGTCGGATTCGAACCGCAACCTCCGTCTGACCAGCACAGCGCTCCAACCTAGCACCTAGCACGGCGCTAGCAATCAATGGCTTGCAGAAGAGCAATATATTCAATAGTGTTACGTCCAAGAGGTGTCCATCGCTTTCCTAGCTGATAGCATCAGGTTTTTTCCTCACTGGTTTAAGCACAGACCAAAACAAATTTAATTTTTCTCAGGTAGGCATTCTGAATTTCTTTGAAAAAAAAAGTCAAAGTGGTTTGGGTTTTGAGATAATGTGGGACACAAACATATTTCTAAAATAACCTAAAAATACATATAAAACATGTAAAACAATGTTGTATAAAAGGTGAGCTCGAACGTGATTTCGACAAGAACAGACGCGATGACCGTGAAGCATAGCCTCGACCTTGCCAGAGCAAGAATCTTTACTCGCAAGGACAAGGTGAGTTTTTCTTTTTTAAATAACACTTAATTGAAACTACCCATCAACTAGTAGTGCTTACAGCCATGAGAACATAAATCAATTATTGCTGGCTTCATGCTAAAAAGTGCCTTGTGTCTATCTAATACTTCCAACTCGTTGGTTGTGAGCTTATTAGGAAAATGACCTCAACTGGCTCAACTTGACCTTTACATTCTTTTATTGTGTGGAAATCCAATATAACCCTCTCATCTAAAGGATCGTCGATATCAATTAAAGGTCCATACTGATCCGTTTTTTAATATGAAGGCACTTTATATCCAATGAACCCATTTGACCTTAAATGGCCGTAGACATTTCATCCTGAATGCATTTTGTAACCCTCTGCTGTGTGTGAAAATAGTAGTATTTTAACCCTCATCTTACCAAGCTTTTTTTTTTGTAACACGGTTTACCAAGGGGTCCCCCCTAGAATTAGTTATAATGCACCCGATGCTTCTGATTTTGATACCGGTGGATAGTTATGGTCCTCCACTTTCCTTTGTTACTAAACTAAGTACGCAACATACCGAGTCTGGCGCACAATGACTCACAAAGTCCGCCGAGCCTTTAAAGTTGCATTTTCCATAGAAATAGGCGAAAATCTCCAATTTTTTTTCCTAAGAATCGTAGGAATATCAGATTTTCATGCGGTTTTCAGCTCTAAATGATGGCAATTGACTAGTTGTTAACATAAACACAGAGCCATACTGTGCATTGTGCCTTTACCATAAAATATCTGTAGGTGGCAACCACCCCTACCTTCGACTTGACGGCATACCCTAACCCCGGTGTAAGGTGGCTACCTTCACTTTTTTTTTCACTAAATGACCAGAAGGTGAAGAGAAACGATTACCATAAGCTTTTTACTGAAAGCTTTTGGTATTTTAACGCACCGGAGCAAGTCACTAGTTGTAACCCCCCCCTTGGTAAGACGAGGGTAATACTTACTTCTATTTTAATGCCCCTGTTAGCTTGGTTAAGCTAGTCGAAATATATTAAATTACGCATTAACCCAAAACTATTTGCAAAAAGAGCATTTTCTCCAAAATTGCATTGAATAAACCTTTAAAAACAAAATCAAAAGTTTACCAAAATAAAAGGAGTAGAACAGATGTTTTTAAGGGGGTAAGGTTTATACAAGGATCAAAATAAGAAAAGGATCAAAACGCGTCGAAAATATGCCCACGTGTTTTTTCGTCACATCCCAGGGTTAGCACTTGAGTGCCCAAGCTAAAAAAACTTCCGTTATGCGCCCAGGGGGGGGGGATTCCTAGGGACCCCACCCAGAACCCCTTTCCCGTGGGAGTTTCTCATGACACTAACACAAATAAATGGGGGTCACGTAAGAACCACATCCCTCACAATAAAAATGAAAATCCGACCTTGACCTATGACCGATTGCCAATTGAAATTGTCCACTCCTTCGAACAGAGTGGGTCGCACATTCCATCCTCAGCAACTCCAATATAAGGTTTTGAACCAAAATAATTCATTATACTACTCTAGAATAACCAATAAAAGAATCATTGAAAATAAGCCAAATATAACCACATCTTGTATTTTTCCTCAGAAACTTCAAATCACCTTATTTTTCCATAGACTTACACAGTTCAGAGCATCTGCATGACAAAATTTAAAATTGATGCTATCATCATATAAAAGTTATTTGATTTGAAAGTATTATTATTATTAATTAATTACCGCGTCCTAAGTATAAATCTCAGCAATAAATCCCAAATTGAATTACTTTAATTTTGTAATTTAGTAAAATATCTTGATTTTTTCACTCCGTTAGTGCCCGTGGGGGGGGGGGTTTCGAGGGGTCGCCAACCTAATTATTCCAATGACGCCGTGGGCGGATTTAATTTTTTTTTGTATCAGGAAAGCGTATTCATAAATCAGACACTTAGAAAAAACTCCTTTAAAATTTGATTGTGTAACCGGAAATCGCAAAAAAATCAATGGGTTGGGAGCTATGGACCCCCCCCCCCTTGGCACTTAAGTGTTTTTAAAAAAGGGGTTAAAAATAAGGGTTTTGTTTTTTGCCCCTTCTGCAAGTTGTGTATTCAATTAGTGATGAAGGTCACAATAGGTTCATGGTCACAATGGTAAGGTTAACATTTCAGATAATCTGTTCGTTAAAAAATGATGTCAAATTGTTCTGTGCTAATGCTACAGGAGCCGAAATATAATACTGGTTTTTCCCCATCTAATGATATTCGTTTGTATAATTGGAACGCAAAATGTGGGGGCTACAGTGTCTATGGGATGTGGTCGGCTATCATAGCCTGTAATTCTTATCGAACCGTTCCAACAATGAATTATTTACATTTACTTATATCGTGGGATAATATAAAATTAATCCCAGGATGACTTTGAACGTGTTAATATGCGCCTATTGTACTGAAACTATAAACCATAGATAGGGCAAACTAATACTTTTTAAACACTATGAGCAGCCCAATAAATTGGTACAAACTCATTTAATTCAATTCGACTTCAATTTGACGGCAGAAGATGATTTTGGTAAACTTTTAATATATTGTTGTAGACAATTTCACAGTATATTAACACCAAATTGTTTCTTAAGCATTTGTTTCGGTTAAGATCTTTTGCTTCCTGAGGATTGCCCCAAGGGTATATATAATAAGATATAGAATAATAATAACAAGCATTTATATCGCGCTCTACAAAGAACATAACGCCTCAGAACATTAACAAGACAGGCGACAACAACTTTACATACTGCATCAGCTTATCATCCCCCTGTTGCTATCCAAACAAGACGAAACACACACATGGTTACACGTCGACGCTTTCAATGGTTCATTTGCCTCGATCAATATATACAAATTATATCCAGAATTTGGAACCTAAGAATAAAGCCAGCAGTAGCCCACTGAGAGTGTGAAACGGGGACCCTTGGGTCCAAAGAAGTACTCTAACCATTAGACAACTCCATCTCCTGTTCTTGTTCTCCATGTGACTGCCAGTATCCAGGAGTCACATCCATAGAGAACACGTTACACAGGTGTTGTTGAACAGCTTGGTCTTGTTAGCATAAGAGATTCGACGAACTTCTCCAATCTTTTCCAGTTTTCAGAAGGCAACCTACACATTGAATTTCGCCTAGTGAATTTTCGCTGATTCAGATGGGGCCCCACCATAGATCCTCGGTATTTAAAATTGGGGTACGTCGCTATTGGCTGTCCGATATATCCTCCAAGATGGATCCCAGATGTTCTGGCAGCGCGCTGTTCTAGTTGTACCTGTGGGCATTTGGGAAGATGATCAAGTAGTACCATGTCATCAGCAAAAATGCCAAGCCCCCCCCCCTCATTTAAAATATTTTTTGGATGTCATACCATTGTTTTCAATTGGCTCTCTTTCATCTGGTACTCCGTAGTAACCTGGAATGGGTTGGAGAGGTTACCATCTACATGACACGTTCGTAGATTGCTGTAAAGTACCACTGTTGGCTTTTTCCACTATGATCTTTGGAATACGATAGTGACTATGACAGTTCTCTTGATGGAATCAAATGCCTTTTTGAAGTCGATGAAGGTGATGGTTAGTGGAAATTGGTAGCTGCTAAGGCGTCGAATGATTCTCAGCAGTATGTGGATTTCTGTGAACAACTTCTACCAGGACGAAAACGGCTTGGGTTTTTCCTTGAACCTGCCCAAGGGGGGGGGGGGTGGGGTCCATAGTACCCAAAATTTGATTTTTTTGTGTCGATTTCTCGGTTTACGCAATCAATTTTTCAAGGAGTTTTTTTTTTTTTTTATAATTGTCTGATTTTGAATACGCTTCTCCTATCCAAAAAAAAAATTTTATCCGCCCACGGCTTCATTAGAATCTAGGTTGGGTCCTAAGGAACCCCCCCTCCCTTGGGCACTACGGAAAGTGAAAAAATCAAGATATTTTACTAATTAAAAAATTAAAGGTAATTACATCTTGGATTTAATTTGCTTAATATATAACCTTAGGAGGTAATAATTATATTAATATACTTAATCACATAACCGTTTATATGCTGAATAGCATCATTTTAATTTGTCCATGCCGTGCTCTTAACTGTGTACGTCTATGGAAATAAGGTGATTTTGAAGTTTCTGAGAAAAATACAAGCATGTATAATTTGGCGTATATTTTGCATGATTATTTTTAATTGGTTATTCTAGAGTAGATATAATGAATTATTTTGGTTCAAAACCTTATAAGCGAGCGCGAAGCGAGCTCTTCTCGACAAACGCGTATGTACATATTGACAGAAAATCTATCGTCTGACAGGTTTAAAAATAACCTGACCTCATTTGCTCCCCCTTTCGTTCTTACCAATACTCCTACGGATTATTAATCGACGGGAACATGAATTGCGCCATTGTCATATTGAAGTTTTCATTGGTAGTCTGATATTCAACAAAGAATTTGTTGTAATTCTCCATTTTTGTTGGATATTTTGTTTTCTCGCCAAATTTATTATTATTGGACTTGTTTTCTAACATTAAACCTATGAAAGGTTGTGCTGATATTTACAAAACCTGCGTGGAATAATTAAAGGAGATAAATAAATATTTAAAATATAAAATAATAAAGATTCAATATTCACTAATAGATGGCGCCCTTTAAAATTCGTAATTTCTTCAGGGGGAGGGCGGTCCAAAAATCCTAATTTTATTTTGATGTTGTATTGTGTTAACACGTAAAAGCGAATTACGGCGCCGGCAATTTACAAACATTTTTTGATGACAGCTGTCATCAAAGTAGAAGGAATACTACCACGACTTAAACCAGGGGGGCCTTTGGACACGATCTGCTGGATTTGGGCATTCTCAAACTGTTCGATTACAACAGTATATTATACTTCTAAGCTAACCCTATTTTGCAAAATTAATTAGCATATTTGAAATATTGTTCTTGTTTCATTGGAACTTTTGCTGAACACAATATCTGTAGATCTGTAAGTCACACAGGGACTGAAACCTTGGAGGGATGCGAAGGTTACAGCTTCTCGAACTGATTAGCTATACAAACAGACATTGTCCTGGGGTATGGGAACATGTCCTGGGGGGTAAAAGACATTGTCCTGGGGTATGGGACACTTGTCTGGGTATGGGGACATTGTCCTGGGTTATGGGACCTTGACGTGGGTTATGCTGGAGTAGGGACCTTGCCTGGGGTATGGGGCCATTGTCATGTGGTATGGGACATTGTCCTGGGGATAGGGGACATGTCCTGGAGTATGGAAACATTGTCGTTCCTGGGGGGTAGGGCATTGTTCTGAGGTTTATGGGACATTGGCCTGGATAGTATTAGAAAATTGTGCCTGGGTATGGGAATTTCCGGGTATGGGACATTGTTCTGGGGATATGGGACAATTGTCTATGGGGGTATGGGGACATGTCCTGGGGGATAAGACATTGTCCTGGGGAGGATGGGGACATTGTCTGGGGATTATGGGACATTTGTCCGGGGATAGGGACATTGTCCTGGAGGTCTGGGTACATCGTCCTGGGGTATGGGACATTGTCCTGGAGGTATGGAAATCGGCCTGGAGGTATGGGACATTGTCTGGAGTATGGAACGTTGGCTGGGCTATGGGAAGGTCCTGGGGATGTGATATTCTACTGGAGATGGGAAATGTCCTGGGGTATGGGACACTTTCCTGGGTATGGGCAATTTTGTCCTGGGGTATGGGGACATGTCCTGGGGCTATGGGACATTGTCCTGGGGTTTCTAAGACATTGTTCCGGTATGGGACATTGTCCTGGGGTAGGGACATTGTCCTGGGGAATGGTTCATTGTCCTTGGTATGGGGACATTGTGGTGCATATGGGACATTGTCGTGGGGATAGGAAACATTGTCCGGGGGATATTGGACATTGTACTGGAGGTATGGGACCTTTTTGGTGAGTATGGACATTGTCATGGGTTATGGGAATGGGCTGAACGGATGAGGACATTGTCATGGAATATGGGACATTGTCCGGAGGGTAGGGACATTGTTGTCTGGAGGTATGGGACATTGTCCCGGGTATATGGGAATGGTCCTGAGGTATGGGACATTGTCCTGGAGGTATGGGACGGTCCTGGGTATGGGACAGTGTCCTGGAGATGGGGACATTGTTTCTGGGAATGGACTTTGTCTGGAAGGTATGGGACATTACTGGAGGTAGTGGTATGGGACATGTCCTGGGGTTGGGGATATTGTCCTGGGGATTGGGACATTGTCCTGGGGATAGGGACTTGTCCTGGAGGTATGGGACATCGTTTCTGGAGGTATGGGACACTTTCCTGGGGATATGGGACAGGTCCGGAGGGTGGTTGGGAAATTATCCTGGAGGTATGGACACATTGTTCTGGGGGTATGGGAATTGTCCTGGGGTATGGGATATTCTCCTGGAGTATGGGACATTGTCCTGGGGTATGGGAAATTGTCCTGGGTACTGGGCCATTGCCCTGGGGAATGGGACATTGTCTGGGGGTATGGGACATGTCCTGGGGTAAAGGACATTGTCCTGGGTAGGGGAAATTGTCCCGGAGGTTTGGGACAATTGTCCTGGGCAGGGTCATGTCCTGGGGTTATGGGACCTTGTCGGGGGATATGGACATTGTATTGGGGATATGAAACATTGCCTGCGGATATGGGATGTTGTCCCGGAGGTATGGGACGTTGTCTTGGAGGTATAGGACATTGTCCTTGGGGTAGTCGGGACATTGGCCTGAAGTCTGGGACATTTTCCTGGAATAATGGGACTTGTTCTGGAGGTATGGGAATTGTCCTGGAGGTATGGGAATTGTTCACGGGGATATGGGACGTTGTCCGGAGGTATGGGACTTGTCTGGAGTTATGGGACCATGTCCGGAGGGTATGGGAACATTGTCATGGAGTATGGGAACTGTTTCCTGGGGATATGTGACATTGTCCTGGGGATATGTGACACTGGCCTGGAGGATGGTGAATTGTCCTGGAGGTATGGGAATTGTCCTGGGGTATGAGACAATGACCAGGCCATGTTAACATGAATTATTTTTTTACATGGTTTTATATTGTTATTGATTGACTCAGAATACATTTTCAGGTTGAGCATGTAAACGAAAACTGAAATTGTGCATTTCAGAAATGATTCGAGAACCTCACATTACATCAGACACGACGCTATTGGACCGCCGTCCCCTGTTCTTTACCAAAGATGTCAGATATTCGGCTAGGAAGTCGAACGAATACGACTTAAACTAGAGGGCCGGACACGATCTGCATTTGGGAATGTGGGATTTTTTTTTAAACGGTAATTTAGGGAATTCTTGTGTGCATTTTCTATGGCAAGTGACAGAATAAAGTGAATTGAGGCGCTTCGATTCTCAGGTGCTACCTGAATTCATATTATATTTGGGTTGCTGAGGATGGAAAGGTGCGAACCACTCTTTTCGAAGCGTGACAATTTCATGGCCGGGTCAGAGGGCAAAGGTTCGGATTTTAATGTTTATTGTGGTATGTGGTTCTTACGTGACCCCAATGTATTATGTTAGTGTAATGATCAAACTCCCACGGGGAAAGTGTTTTTGGGTGGGTCCCTAGGACCCCCCCCCTTGGGCACTTCACGGAAGTTTTTTGCTTGGGCACTTAAGTGTTTAATATTGGATCCACGTGGGTTTCTGATTCCCATCAAATAGTATCGTTATACACCTTTGCATCAAGGGGCTCAGTGGCATTTACTTATAGTTGGTTCAGAGGCTGAGGTCAAATTTTTTTGGAAGGGGAGCAATAACATTGGTTTGGTTACCCACGGCTTAGGAGGAGCATGTCGGATGAAGAAGTTCCAACACAAAATACATGTACAATGTTTTGCCCCTTTCCACCCATTCGGAGGGCTTCTGCAGTGATTCCACAATCCACCCCTGCAGCTTTGTTGTTCTCATTCTCGGGATGTTTTCTATTCCTCAAGTGGGTGGCGGGTCCACACAGATGGGTAGGTAGATCTTGGTCAGCTGGCGGAGGAAGAGAAGGAAGAACAAATGTTAATGTTCCCACTGTCGTTGTTCTGGAAGATCATTCTAAAGTACGTTCATTCAGCAGAGCTTTTTCCGTGAGGCGTGTCTCATCCCGCATCTCAATCATGGATGTGATCTGTATTTCAGGGGGGACCATGGCCAGCGATTGCATTCATGATATTACAGGGTTGCTAACAGCTTCTTTTGAGGTCTTTCATCTTCGGTGGAATAGAAGAATTTCGTCATATCTGTACTACTCGTTTACCTGGTCTCTCTCTCTCTCTCTCTCGGTTTGTACAAAGTATGACATATTCTTGCTTTGTATCTTTCCTTACGCAGTTTCAGGGTCTTGCCTACCACCAGCTAGGCACGCCACGATTTTGCAACTGGTCATGACCTAGCTCCATTGGTGTTGATATAGCACCACATTGAAGTTTCTAAACCGGTTGACCGATCTGATCTCGATCTGAATTCATATTTGGTAATCAGCATTCTGCTTCTTCCAGTCGAATGTGGTGGCTGATTTGGGCTTGCCTTTGGAGGTATGACCAAACGTTGTGGTGAGCAATATACTGAGGACACGATGGGCTGAATGCAGTTCCACAGAGTTGCAGGTCATACTTCAAACGAATTCAACAACTGAAATTGAATAGAATATGTTCTAAATGAGTGTGAGTCCTCCTGGAGCATCCAGTTCTAAAGTCAGTTTTGGTGTAGGAATTGAATTGACTGTGCGAGCTTTTGTTCTTAGCAGAGACTTCACAGGTGGTCCCCGTGAATACTTTCACTGTAGGAGCAATGCGGTCCAATCACCATCGTTTGTCACGCACCTTCTCGAGGTGGTCTGTGAGGGCGTCTTAGAAGATATAGAGAACAGTGACTGACGGTTTTACAAGTCTGGCATTCAGGCGCCTGTTCTGTTTCTGAGCGTTCTTCTGCTTACAAGGCGGCCTTCAGGCGCCGTGTTCTGTTTCTGATGCGTTTTCTTCTTCTTCTCTCTTTTTTCTTTATCAACACTTCCCCACCAACAGCGGCCACCTGACAACCTCCACGTCAGTCACTGTTTGACGTCCATTGTGGACTAGACTTACACCAACTGACGCTGATGGACCATTTATGTCACATGACATTGACCCCTGTCCTGAACCTTTGACCTGGCACAAGGCGTCAAATATGTAATTTTTTGTTACAATTATTTTTCTACAGCATTACGCCGATATCAACCAAACTGGTTCAGAGGAACCACGGACCCTTGCTCATATA